>CAKNYM010000239.1:70069-85260 GCA_932195095.1 Andricus curvator | reverse complement strand
TTACTTCTAAACCAAAATTTAAAACAAGCAAGATGAACGTTTAAAAATTACTAGGACTTACTTGTTTTAAGTTCAGATCCCTGGCAGAATTCAAGGAAAGTCAGCACAGTATTCTCCAACCGTCGATTACATTCAATGGAAATCTACTTTACAAAAAGCCCAAAAACATTAGTTAAATTCGATTTTATTTCACAATATTTCTGAAATAGTGGTTTTCGAGGAACAAAGCGTACAAAAAGATGATCTGGAACAACAAAGCCCAGAGTATAATAATGTAGAAATGATCGAGGAACGGTATTCAAACGTAGAGGTAATAACAGCAGTAAAGCCGTTAACAACAATAGAGCCGATAGATATAGTGGAATATCTAGCGAAGCAACTGCCAGTTCGTACTTCTCTGGCCACACTATGATAGCTGTGAAGATCTTATATAGCGTATTTAGACAAGTTATTGTTCTGTTTTTCTTAGGGTCAGCTAAGTTGCCCATCTTCGGCAGGAGTACTGTGCGGTGTAGTGATGGGTGGGCATTCCTTCTCAGGCGTTATAAGGGCACTACACAGCTCCATAAAGCTATTCATGATCCTGTGGCTTTTTTCAAAGAATGCTTGACTGCGTAGAAATCTGTCTAGAATGTCTCAACCTCCTCTGTTTTGCCGGGTGGTCTAGAGTAACTGGACGGTCTTGGCCTCCCTTCGCTCTAGACTTCTCCTAGCGTCAGATAGTACTATTATTCTGTGAACAATATGCTGCCTTATGGTCAGCAGCCGAGAGTTGTTGAGTGTAAAATGATAGAGCCGCATTTCGCGCGCAAACTGTCAAACCCTGGCAGTGAAGTACCTACCAGATTTTATGTAGTCAATCACACACTGAATGTAAACGCTTGTTTTTTTGCGGTTTTCATCCGCCAAATTCGGACTCTTCGGAAAAAATTTCACGAAGCGTGTCATCCAGTTCAGCCTGACCTTTGGGCTTGAGAGAAACCTGGATGTTGATGTTTCTCTTCGTCATAAGGCATCGCTTTCCCTTTATTGAATGGCTGACCGCGGTTGGTCTCAGTGTCGCTTCTCTTTCTTGGCTGCCGGCTTATTCCGACTGCTGTGGAGTAGGCTCTCTGCTCATATAACCCCTATTCCGGAAGTCATCGGCACGGTTTCGCAGAAGTTGATGCGAAAAGTGCAAGAGCTCAAGTTGTTTCTCGCACCACAGAGCATCCAGTCACGCCACGTAACCTCCTTTTTTCAGGGCCATACTGGCACAGTAGTACTTCAGCAGGTCGTCCTGCAGTCGATCTGTCCACTCAAAAGTATTGAGTTTTTGCCGGGCCATCGCATTCACTCTGTCTTAATTAGTTCCAACCCTAGGGAACTCGAAATTTCTATCCGACCCCTGTTGGGAGCCCTGCGCTTTCAATTGTTTTGAACCGCACTGACAACTATGTTTGGTGTTATCATTGTTGTTTCCACGAGCAGCTAGAGAAAAGTATGCGACCACCCATCTCACGGTCCTGAGATGTGGCCATAGGTCCATAGATCCCAGTGGGACACTTTCGGTTCTATTTTCTATAAGAAAAAGTGGAAATATGTAGAATGAACACAGGAAGTGTTAACCTTATAGTCTTTACTAGGGATTATAGAAATTTTCTTCTGGTAGAACTACAATTACTTAATCATTTATTATTATATTCCAATAAACTTAGTAACTTCACATTTTATTATTCACAACAGTAATTGTAGAAATAGTGACGCAATATCCTGCCTTGCTATTCTCTTATTGTAAAAATATACATTCTAATATCAAATTTTATAATCAAGAGTTTCTCCGTGCATTTTCGTAATCAATGTATCTTCCTAAAATCTGATTTCATAGATATCGATAGAATTCTTTTGCATTTTTTAAACTAGTTTTGATGTTGATGATTTTTGAAGTGACCTCAAAGGTGTCCAGTTTTCCATCAAGCACAGCTTAGTTAACAGCTCACATCATACGGGACTGACTAAAAGGTTCACATTTTTTAAAATGTAATTATTGGATTAGCTGCAGAGAATCGTGCTTTTCAACCACTATTTTAAAAAACGTATTTATTGGGCGGCGGGCCCCTACAGGAACTTCTTCTATTTCTTGTTGGATCAAGTCTGTAACCTCACCACTTATTATGTTTATTTTCGCCCGGTACCTTTCTCTGAAAGTATAAATTCCTCTAAGAATACCACTCATTTCCAATATTGCAAAAACGTTACCATTAGATGTGGTTAACACAATTTGTTCCTGGATTGGCATGGGCACAAAGCTATTTTTACTTGCTCGTACTCGAAGTGGCGCATCGGGATGAAAAGTGTATCTCCGAAATTCGAATCGCCGGTGTGGGTTGCTATTGGGAATAAGCCGAACAAGTCCAAGTTGTCCAAGTCCATATCCAAGTATCTGAATAGAGAGACTTCTGTTGATAGAAGGGTTGGCAGGAGAAGACCCGGAACTGACACGAACATGTAGAGAAGGCTCGGCCTCGGCAGAAGACAAAGGTATGCGATGAGATGAAGAAGGCCAGTAACGACCCGGGCGGGGAGTATCAGGCCAATTGCCATTAGGATTACAGCCGGCCTGTGAACTTAATTCTGTAAGAAGAAATAGAGACTTAATTTTTTTGAAAATACCTACTTGTACGTTGAGATATCATGAATCCCTTATGACAAAATTCGTTAACCTAAAATTGTTTTCTGCAGAAAGTAATGTGCTTTTACACACAAAAAATTCGAACACCGTTTTGAGGCAAATTTAGACCGGTTTCACTTTGCCATTCAAAAATGTCACCGGCTCGCAGCAGAACCGCGGTAAATCATACTTATGGCAACGTCTCACGACCGCGAGATCCAAGCGACCCAAGGACAATAGATTTCTGCATCAATCTCGGGTACAGTCGACGCAGCTCCCTTTTGAAATCTTGACACCATTGATCCTTTTCCTTCTCCTTGGCAGTGATTTTGTAGTCGACCGATGTGCAACGGAGACTGCTATCCGAAAATCGTAGTTCCAGAATGGTGATAAAGCACTCTTAGGGTCGCATTACGTCTGTAGAGATACGTCGTTCCCGCGTGAGTGGGACACCCGAATAGTATGTGTTCTAGGTACTCAGCGTGTGCATGACACGCTCTGCACCTATCGCCGGGAACTTTTTGAAATAAAATGCAATCACGCTATACTAAGGTGGAAATTACACCCTACTGGCATGCAAAAATGAAACCCTCTGTACCTGAATTAAGCCCTGATGATCTGTTATTTGAAGACATTGGAGATTCAGAAGTCCGCATCCGCCTTGATAGCGCGGCGTGAGATGTATAATCGCAGAACGGACGAATTGATATTCAAGCTCTTATGTATTTGCATGGTCTCAAGTGTGGCGATATCAACGGTTATAAGCTCATTCTACGTCCACTGAAGCACCCAAAACGAGGAGAGTAGAACCGGGTCGACAAGCATGTTAGCAGCAGATACCTCGTTCAATGCCGACAGATTTGAAGACCAAATCTGTCGAAGAAGATGCTTGTGTCTGCTTCAGAGAGACTCCTCCTTCACTTTGCTCAATTTTAACCCCCTGGGATGGCTTAACCCCAGATATAAACCTTATCTTTTGTATTTTGAAATAACGCATGCATTCATTTACCGGTCCTGTTATTAACATAATTATTAGTTGAAATAAGTTTAGTTGAAGTAACTTTCCGGTCCGGGGCATAGTAGCATAGTTCGAAGTCATTTGAAACAGGAAAGCAGTCAAGTAAAAGGGTGACACCCGTTAGTGTACATAAAAGTCGATTAATCAGAATCGTAGCACATAAAGTGAGAATCTCAAGCTCCGTATAGAGGCGGACTATCTTAGGATCGTAGTCGTTCGGGATTGGGCGAATCTAATCCAGAGACCCTCCGCAAAAGATTTAGCGTGTCGCGGTATTCATAATCCGGATGTCTAGTAATAGAATTAAGACCAAAAATCAGTTTATGGGAACCATTTTGGGGAAATTAAACTGATGATCTTATGGCGATCTTATGGGAGTGATTGATGGATAGGCGCACAGTGCTGCTGCCGAAGACGGGCAGCTTAGCTGACCCTAAGAATTACAGGCCAATAACTTGTATGCACACACTCTATAAAATCTTCACAGCTATCCTAAATGGTAGGATTGTTCGAACAATTGGACCTGTGTGGCGAGAGATGTACGAACAACGCGGCTCAAGGAAAGGCGTAGCAGGATGGCGGGAGAACCTGCTCATCGATACATGTGTCTCTCAAAGACGCAGCATCCTATCAGCGTTACCTATCGATGGCCTGGATTGACTACCGGAAAGCTTCCGATTTAACGTTCCATAGACTCATAATCCGTCTAGTGGAAAGCTTAAAGGTTCATCCACACATCGTGAGGTGCATAGAGAGATTAATGCCGCTTTGGAAAACCAGATTTACTATTTCATCTGGAAAACATCGTATGATCACTAACAGTGTCACCTTTCAGAGAGGTTTGTTTCAGGGAGACACCATGAGCCCTCTCCTCTTTTGCCTCACATTATTGCCACTATCTCTCGCACTTCGCCATTCCGAAGGGTACCTCTGATTGAGGACTCGGATTTGAAAATTTCACACTTCTGAGGACTCCGGGTGACGGCATGCGTCGGCCAATCAAAAATGTCTACGGCCTTGAATTACTCGTTGTCGTATAATTTTTGTCGTACGGTCCTGCTAGAAAGGGAAGACAAATTTCTATTACACCAGTGAATAGGGTGAGTGAGGTTAGGTATACACCCTAACTTCTCTTGAAAACCTGTCAGTCTAGTATGAGATATCATAGTTGAAACGATGCGCCATGGCGACTCTCACAAGACGTGACGATGACCTAACCTCACTCGCCCAATTCACTGGTGTAATAGAAATTTGTCTTCCCTTTCTAGCAGGACTATGTACCCTTTCCTTCAGTAATACATACAACCGAGTAAAAATATTTCGTCTTGAGGTTCGTCTTGGCTTGCCTTGAGTTCGTCTCCAAACCGGCTATGTCTCGCTGGAGGCCAGAGGCGAGACTTAGAAGTCGGAGATGTAAGTCTTGAGTTTATGACTAAGGTTTTAAAGATTTTAAAGACAAGACGAGGTGGACTTGTCTTAAGACAAGAAGTTTTATTGTAAGTCTTAAGACCAGTCGAGGTGGATTTGTATTAGGACGAGAAGCTTACGTCTTGGGAAATAAACATAATTTTTTCTAAAGAATATTATATTACCGATTTATGGCTTTAATATTTGCCAGGGTCGAAATTACAAAAGTTTTCGTTTATGAATGTTATTGTCCATTATACTCCGACCTCTACAAACTATGGACCCCACCGGCAGGGCCTGCCATTTCCAGGAATCGAGTAGCTAGACTGGGATGAAATAGTTGACATCGGCTAAGAATTAAAATTTTACAACCTATAACACTTGTAATTTTATGATAAATGATTTGCTAATTAGAAATTCGGAACCTGTCAGTCTCAAGAATTTGCCATCCAAAGAACATAATTATTGCAGTTAAACAAAATTATTAAATCATAAAAAATAAATACCATGAAGATAAATAATATAAACATTCTGTAAAATTTAAAGCGGATTAGTGATGACCCTCGGAGGTCTTGGCAGCCTTTTGTTGTCGATGTCCTTGAGTTCCGCTTGAAGACGAAAAATTTCGATTTGAAGACGGAAAATAAAGTCTCGCTCGTGGCCAGGAGCGAGATTTATAAAAAAGTCTTGGCTGTATCTTGGCTATGCCTTGGATGAAGACTTAGCCAAGACGAATTATTTGTACTCGGGCATTCTGGATTTCCGCGGTATAAATTCAGGTTCAATTCCTACTCATTTTGGACAAACACGGTTAAAGGTTGTACAAAATAGCAGTTGAGATAGAAGTCGGATGAAATGGGAAAAATTATTATTTTTGGAAATCCGAAAAATGTTTTAAAAATAATTACAGGTGTATTATTATATTTACCAATAGAAATAAGAATAACCGTGCAGGATAAGGCCAGAGTATTCACGATCCTCATCTTAAAATAGTTAGAGGACAAACTGTGGTTAATAGCGTAGCTAATCAATATTCTGTTTCTCAATTAGAGCAAATAGTGCCTCAGGCTTATCCGTCTGAGATTATCTTTAGAGATTATTATCTTACAAGATTATATTTGTATTTCATTATTCAGTTTGGAGGAAAAAAATTTTATTAAGTTCATCAAAATTGACGTCACAATTTATATAATCTTGTACGTTTTAGGTAAAGCCGGTTTTTGCTTGTAAAATTTATGTAGCATTTAGTATATTATGCAATATATATAACGACCCATGTTAAATTTCGAAAAACTACTATAAATTCTACCAAATATGTATATTTTAGTATATGAATTTATTATCATTCCTGGTTATTATTTTCGGTAAGGACAAATGGAAAATATTTGGCAAATTTTTTGTATTAAGATACATTTTAAAAGCTTCAGGTTTCATTTGAAAATCTTGCTATAATAATGATAATTTATAATAGCTGTAGTATCATATTTTTAACCCCTTTTTTTAAAATAAATAAAAAAATAAAATACATTTTTGATTGTGCAATTATCAAACATTTAAAAATAAATCAATTTTTTTTTAAATTATGAAAAAATGGTGTCGGCTGCAAAAACTCATGAATCAGAATCCAATCTAAAGTAAAAAATTTATTTTATAAATGGCAGGAAACTCAAATATTTATATATCAAACAAAAACAATTAATTTAATTTTCATTGCCAAATCATACATCCTGTATAGTAAACAGGGGTACTACCGACACCCTTCTAGTGAACGACGCTATTCAGTAAAAATGCTTTTACTAAAATTATGGAGATTTAAAATAGATTAATTGTAGATGCGCAAATATTCTATTACCCATGTGAGTTACATTTCATTATTTGCTTAGTACAAGATCAGCGAATTTATATTAACTAAATAATACTTTTTGCCCTCAACTGAAAAAGGACATATTGACACTGTGAAAATTAGTGTTCTCGTAAATTTGAAAGTCCTTTGAAACTTACAGGAATAAGCATATCTTATCATGTAGTACTTTCAGAGGTTAGGTCATTAGATTTAGAAATATAATTGAATATTATGCCCGGGTGATAGAGCGCTAGAATTCCGTACAGGAGGACTGGGATTCGGTCCCTGAACCGGTAACAAAGGACATTTTTCTATGTACTTTTACCGGGGCTTTGGTAGTTCGGAAGCTACCTTAATCTGTAGCTCCCCTTAAAAGAGGCTAATTACCATCCACGGTACCGGCTCCATGTCGTGGAGACGAGCCTTGAGCGTCACTAGTCGACTTTCAGAAGAATCGGAAATGAGTTAGCAATCTCCTTGCGTAGAGGCTCGATGTTAAGGGTACCTCCACTCAGTGGTCGCTTTCGAGTAATAAACACGGGTGCGTCACAATAGGCTTTATAGCTTGAGCGTCACAGGGAGACCTCACGGGATCCCCCGTCGAACATTACAAACAACAATTCTTTTTATTTTCTATTATAATCTTCTATGATCCACGGGAGTAGAAATAAAGAACCAAATGTGTATATTATCACATATAATCTCCTTCTTTTTATTGCTAATGTGCATCCCTACCGAGATCTTTCGAAACACTTGGGAAATTACTTATTATTATTATCGATTAGCGATTCGAACTCGAAAGTTCATCGCCTCATCTACCCGAAACCGCCACGCATCCCTATCCTGTGCATCCTCCATCCAGTTTAAGTAATCATGTCCTAGTTCTTTTAGATCATCCCTTACATTTTTCTCCCATCTGTTTCTCGGTCTGCCTAGAGGTCTCTTACCAATCGGTTTCCCTCTTAAAACTTGCGCCACTGTTCTTTCATTGCTCATTCTTGCTACATGCCCCGCCCATCTTAATTTACACGCTTTCATTACTCTATTAATATTTGCTGACCCGTAGAGAGCGTGCAGCTCATCATTATGAATTTTTGTCCATTCACCAGTCTCTTCGTCCCTCTTTGGACCATAGATTTTTCTAAGTACTTTATTTTCGAAAACTCTAAACCTATTCTCCTCTCCTTTCGTCAGTGCCCACGTTTCACACCCGTACATGACGACCGGCATTATTATTGTTTTGTAAATTCTTACTTTGATGTTTCTAGATAGAAATCGCGATTTTAGTAGTGTGTTTGCTGCATAATAGCACCCATCGCCAGCGTGAAGCCGCGCGTTGATTTCCGTTTTAATATTATTTTTGCTAGTTATAATAGACCCGAGGTATTTAAACTCGTTAACCCTTTCGAATTTCATATTTCCGGCCATAAGATCCCCGCCTACATTACTTTGTTCGGATCTGACGACGGTCATATATTTTGTCTTCGATTCGCTAACTTCCAAACCAATATCTTTGGCTTTTCTGATCAAGATTTCTGCATTTTTAGCTACGGTTTCTTTATCATCCCCTAGTAAGTCGAGATCATCCGCATACCCAAGAATTTGTATTATCCCATTGAGGGTAGCACCGGTCGGATTCACTTGTACTTGTCTGAACACGTATTCTAAAACTAAGTTGAAAAGGACGCACGAAAGTGCATTGCCCTGCTTCAGGCCATCGCGGATCGAAAACTCTTCAGATAAACTTCCGTTTGCACGTATTCTACCCCTACTGCCGCTTAAGCAAATTTCGATAAGTCTAACTAATTTTCTTGGTACACCCAAGAACTTTAGGATCCAGTACATTCGTGCGTGGATAATAGAGTCGTAAGCTTTTTTGAAATCGACAAATAGCTGATGCACTACTTCATTAAATTCCCATTTCTTTTCTAACAGTTGTCTAATTGTAAACATTTGATCGCTTGTAGATCGGTTTCGGCGGAATCCACACTGGTAATCCCCAATGATTTCCTCGGCAAAAGGAGTTAGTCTACTTAAGATTAGATTGGACAGGATCTTATAACACGAAGGCACAAGTGGAATTCCCCGATAATTGTTACAGTTTGTTTTATCGCCTTTTTTAAAGATAGGAATAATAATAGAGGTATTCCATTCCTCCGGCATGCGTTCTGTTTTCCAAACTGCGCGTATTAATTTACAAATTTGCCTTGTGATTCAAGGGCCTCTATTTTTTATCAGTTCTGACGGTAGGTCGTCGATGCCCGCGGCTTTGTTATTTTTTAACTTCTTTATGGCCATTTCTATTTCTATATCAGTAGGATCATCAATTAATAGATCGGCAGTGTGGATTCCACCGAGATTACCTTCAACGGGGGCTTCGCGTACATTTAATAACTTATCGAAATAGTTTTTCCATAAATTCAGTCTCTCTATCGCATCGGCTACTAGATTGCCATTTTCGTCCCTCATTACTTCCGTTCTACTTTGAAAGCCTTTCCTTATAAAATTGATTCCCGTGTACATCTCACGCGGGTTATTTTGTTTATTATGCGTTTCTATTGCTAGTATTTTATTCTTTTTCCACTCCCTTTTCTTTGATCTATAAAGCCTATTTGTACTTTTACTAATCTCGAGATACTTCTTATGTGTTTGATCGCACTTATTTTGTAAACTAATTAGTTTGGCCTTCCGACGTTTTCCAAACCAAAGTTTGCACTCTTCGTCAAACCATGGTTTGCTTTTGGTTACTTTCTTTAAACCTATAGTAAGTTTCGCGTCTGTCTTTATCGCCTTTTTCATATTGCTCCACAGGGTTTCCGAGTCCTCCACGTAATTATCGTTATCGTCTCTCTGTTCTTGGAGAACGTCGAAACTATTAGAAATCTCAACTTGATAATTTAATATTTCTGTTGGTGTTTTAAACTTATCTATATTGAAACGAACTGTTGGCTCTGTGCGGCTTGTCTTCTTACTTAACGCTAGCCTAGATCTTAGTTTTCCTATCACGAGAAAGTGGTCTGAATTTAAATCCGCTCCCCTGTACGATCTTATATCGACAATGTTTGTATGGCGTCTTCTGTCAATTAGAACGTGATCAATCTGATTGTGAGTGTTACCATCTGGTGAGGTCTACGTGGCCTTATGTATATTTTTATGTTTGAAAAATGTGCGATAACCGCTTGCGAAATTCGTTTATTAATGAGAAAACCGGTCCCCAGTGTGCACCCTTTAGCTCCCCCATAGTGAAAAGTATAGTTATCCTTAGAAATTGACGCGAAATCGCCCGGCCAGCAGGTTTCTTGAAGTGCTATAAGTCAGTATCGTATTTGTTTACTATCTCAATGAGTTCGCTAATACTTACGGTGCAAAAATTCATAAATTACAGTCTTGGTTTAGAAGGTAAGCCCTCTAGCCTGCCCACTCAAATATGAAGCAGTGAATCAAGTGCCCGGTCTCAGGATTTACCCTATTTGAAGATTTTCCCAACTCTGCAATTAGTTTTTGAATATATTCATCTTTACGACATCGCATTCCACGTTTTGTCACATTCGCAATCGATCTTTCAAATTGATAATAAAATAACCCGCTATAGTTTATAAAGTGATCGGTATATTTATGTCTAACAAATGCACTTACATTATGAATGTACTAGTGTTTCATTTGTCAAGAAACTTCTGGGTCATAATAATCTCCCCACCCTTACGTTTATAACCATCTAACCGTCAGGTTGTTAATAATAAATTTAACTTCTTAAAGAAATGGATAATTATGGCTATCTGAAATAATTTATCTTCTCAATTGCCTGCAAAAAAAATCCCAAATAATATAAATTGGAAAAGTTCAAATGACGATTCGCAATTGAAGGCAATAGGAAGGCGTCCTTGTGCTTTAATTTCAATTACAAAAATATTTATACTTAAGCAATAAATATAGTCTCAACCTGGTATAGCATAAAAGTAAAAAAACACATATATTTATATTTTGTATTTATTCATAAAAAGTTGCTAGAGGCATAGCTCTATAAGGAAAAGGTGGTACACATTACAAATAAAATGTGACGGAGATAGATTTGACTATTGAAATTAAAAACAGGTATTTAACAACAATAATGGAATAAACAATAATACACGTAATCAGATGTGGGCTATTATAAGTACTTTACTGTAAATATACATACGCAAATATACATACGAGTACCTCAAAGTAAATACATTCATACGCATACTCATATCTATCTTTAAAGGCATGTGATACTCCGCCGTGTGGTAAATCAGGTTCAGTTCCCCCGGGTTTTCGTCCACAAAAATTAAAATTTTTTTAAACTGAATTCGGAGATGCTATAAAATAGTATAACGGACGTCCCCGAACTCTTTTTTTGAGGGATAATAACAAAAAAATGTATTCTGCTAAATACAAATTTTATGTATGCGCATACGTACAAAAGTTTATATCTAGATTGTTGAAATAATTTTTATTTAAACAATTTATTTAAATATACAGGTCAATTTTTCGCTCAACCCAATTGATTATAGAGTATAAATATAAATTCTATACCACGTAATTGTGCACATGCACTATAATTCATCTATTAATTTTTGTGCTATTAGTTTTCCAATGAGTTGATGAAACCAAAATGTATTTCAGGTCTTAAAAAATTAAAAAAATTGTCATAGATTTTATGTTAAGAGTGTCAAAGAGTCAATCTACAGAGGTTTTTGTATATTAAAAATAACCTTTCATCATGGCAAAAGTTGTTGAAACCTTTTTAAATCACCAGTTCATCTCTTAAAATTTTGAAAAAAATGTGCGGGAAAAATTTCGTACCATGATTTTTTGTTGTTAACAAGTACTTTTACGGCAACATAAAATAGTACCCAATAAATATCATTCAAGTTGAAGGATCTTTTGTTTAAAGTTGGTTGATTGAGGCTCACCGCACCGTGCTCTGCATGTTTTAGAAACGCTAAGAAAGTTTTAATTTTTCAAAATACTTTTTGCATAGCATAGCCACATTTTCATGAATATTGTCCTCAGGGTTCTCAATATTTTGCCTCGCATGAGACATATAAAACAAATCTTCATGCAAAAGATGAGATCGGTGAACTTAATAGTTTCCGAGCTAGGCGTGTTCACATCATCATTTTAAGTGAAAAAAGGCTACATTTTCATGTTTTTGCATAGCAATGCTATGGTGCTATGATCTGTATTTTCTTCTGGGTTCTCCATAGTTTTCCCTGCATTAGACACGCGAAACACACTTCCATCAAAAAAGGGGAATGAAATACTTTATTTTCTAAGTACTTTTTGATATTATCGATTTGCTTTCACCAGATCTTCTTGAAAGGATATTTGCAAATTCATAATAATAGTTCAAAAGGTAATTCCTAATATTTTTTGAGCTATTTGTGCTAAGGTGGCCGAGGGGGAAGAGTCGAAAGGACTACATTATTATCTATTTTAATAGCAACACCTTGATGAGTATTTGCACAAGAGTTTATTTCAAAATTATTATTTAATACTCGCTGCGTGATTGTCCTCCTCATAAATGTGATTGCGTTCCAGTGATCCGCTCCATGGGGTGAAGTAAATGGTCGACAGCTCAGGATTCAGAAATTAGCCTGGAAAATATTGGAATTAAGTTAGATTTAAAATTATTTCCGGAAATATTTGAAATTCCTACAAATCTGTGGAAAAGTTCTTTGAAATTTATTAAACCTCTGGAAATTCTTTGGAATTCATACCTTATAATCACCTAAAATCTTCGAAATCGGTAAGAAAGCCTTGCAATTTAATTTAATTTATTTTCCAAAGTTCTCTTGAAGTCCCTTGAAAATTTTGGAAATCCTACACAAATCTTTGAAATCCTTTGCAATTTGTTAAATCTCTTTAAATTCTATCAAATCGCTAAAAATGCCTTGAATATAAATTCAGTTGAACATATTCATTAAAGTTATCTAAAAAACCAAAGTTTTAAATCCGTACAAACCTTTGAAAACTTTTGCAATCTTTGGAATCTCTAGATACCCAAAAATCTTGCATTCCCTTATCTCTTCCGGAACACTCTCGTTCTCAACCCATAAGATAATACAAAAATAAATAAATGCCCTAACTTATAGACCTGCATTTTTTTGGGTTCAGCATGGTTTCATTTGATGTCCAAAGATACCTGAAAATGTTTCGTTCCCCTATCTGTTCTGGATCACCCTCCTCTTCAACCCATAAGATAATGAAAATTAGATAAAAATCCCAAAAAATGCCCTAACTTCCAGAACTAACATTTTATAGTTTATAATGCTTCCATTTGATGTGTAAAGATAGCCGAAAATTATTCGTTTCTCCTTGTCTTCCCTTGAAGCAACATTGTGTCGTGTAATATTCACAATATTAAATCGAGGGGTGAACTATTTTCTAAATCTGGTATACAATATTTCCGTAAGATCACGTGATATCCTTCCGAATTCTTTGAAGTAACCTGAAAACTTTGAAATCCATTGAGAACCTTTCAGAACCCATGAAATCTGTTTAGATCCTTCAACAATTCCTAGAAAACTCTTGAATTTTTTTAAATCCCTTGAAATCTTGTATGAATCCGTTGGAATCCTTAACAATGTTTGAAATATCATTAAAAAATGGAAAAATCTAAGGTATTGGCTTGTTAATTTTTTGCAGGCTGTATACAAATTTAAAAAGATAATGCTAAATTAAAAATCATAGTAAAAACAAATGACTTCTCTAGGCCATCCGTGGTTCCAGGTCTAAATTCGAATGGAGACTGTTTGCGTTGGTCAAGTTGTTGGCAATGCGTATTACTGGATCAGTTGGAATGGCACATTCTTCACAGAGATCTGATACTAATTACCCCTTTTCAGAAAAAAATATACTAAGTAGAACTATTTTGTTGAAAATTCATTTTTTTGTTTGATGATTAATCATTTTAGTTTATTTTTTAAATTCAAAATTCAACTATTTTGTTAACGTTTTCTGTAAACATTTTTTGTGAATTATTTTTTTTATTTGTTGTCGAAAATTTTTTTTATAGACATTTAATCTTTTTGGTAAAAACTTCATCTGTGTGATTCAAAATGGAAACAGTTCGTAAAACATTTATTTTATTTGCTTAAAGCTTACTTCTCAAACTGAAAATTAAACTATGCTATTTTTGGTTAAAATTTTGTTTGTTGATAATTCAACTATTTTGTTGAAAATTATTCGTTTTTGATGGAAAATTAGTTTGTTCATTGGAAATTATTTTTTTCCGACTGAAAATTTAACTATTCTATTTTTCGTAGAAATTTTTTTTCAATATCAATATGACCTTCTTTGATGAGAATTCAACTATTAGGTAGAAGTTAAAATATTTAGATGAAAATTGAACTATTTCGTTGAACATTTATTTTATTTGTTTACCGACTTATTTCTCTAACTTGAAATTAAACTATTCTATTTTTTGTTGAAAATTTATCTTTTTTAGTCAGAAATTCATCTATTTTGTTCAAAATTTGAACTTAATTGTTTCAACTGAATTTTTTAACTGAAAATTTAATTTATATCATATTTTTTTGAAAATCAATCTTCTTTAGTTTAAAATTCAACTATTTGTTTGAAAATTTCTGTATTCTACTAAAACTATTTCTTTTGTTGTACAATTTTATTCTTCTTGGGTTGGTTGAAAATTCAATTGAAAATTAAAATATTTGTTCCAAAACTCATATATTTTGTTAAAAATTATTCTTTTTTTTGTAGAGAATTTTTTTAACTGAAAATTTATTTTTCTTTTGTTAAAAATTATTCTTTTTTGGTAGAAAATTAGTTTGTTTATTGAAAATTAATTTTTTTAACTGAAAATTTAACTATCCATGTATTCATGTATTTTATTAAAAGTTATTCTTTTGCGGTAGAAAATTAAGCTGTTTGGCTGAAATTACATTTCTTTGTTTGAAAATTAGTTGTTTTTTTTTTCATCGAAAATTAATTTTTTCAACTGAAAATGTAACTATTAAATTTTTTGTGAAATTTTTTTTCTATGATAGACATTTAATCTTTCCTATCTTTGAAAGTCGTTATTCGTAAGTTTAGTTACCGTTATCGTTACCGTTACTTAGTTTTTTGCACCAGGTCGTTCAAGACGTCATCTACGAGAACGTTTTTAAAAGTTGAATTGTTCCAACAGCCAGAATAACTACCAATGATCAGTCGACGATCCGGGTGCACCGGGTCGTGCACCAAGTAGTTGAGCATATATTGTACGAGAACTTTTTTAAAATTTAAATTGT
>CAKNYM010000239.1:901-70059 GCA_932195095.1 Andricus curvator | reverse complement strand
TTTAAAACAGCCAAAATAACTATCAATGATCAGTCGACGATTCGGGTGCACCGGGTCGCGCACCAGGTAGTTTAGCGCGTATTCTACGAGAACTATTTAAAAACTTAAATTTTGCCAACATCCAAAATAACTACCAATGATCAGTCGACGATCCGGGTATATCGGGTCGCGCACCAGGTAGTTGAGCACATATTCTACGAGAACTTATTTGAAATTTAAATTGTGCCAACATCCAAAATAACCAACTGTGGTGAGTCGACGATCCGGGTGCACCGGATCGCGCACCAGGTAGTTCAGCAGATATTGTACGAGAACTTTTTTAAAATTTAAATTGTGCCAACATCCAAAATAACCAACTGTGGTGAGTCGACAATCCGGGTGTACCGGGTCCCGCACCAGGTAGTTGAGCATATATTGTACGAGAACTTTTTTAAAATTTAAATTGTGTCTACATCGAAAAATAACTAACAGTGGTGAGTCGACGATCCGGGTGCACCGGGTCGCGCATCAGGTAGTTTAGCGCGTATTCTACGAGAACTTTTTTAAAATTTAAATTGTTTCAACAGCCAAAATAACTACCAATGATCAGTCGACGATCCGGGTGCACCGGGTAGCGCACCAGGTAATTGAGCAGATATTGTACGAGAACTTCTTTAAAATTTAAATTGTGCCAGCAGCCAAAATAACTACCAATGATCAGTCGACGATCCGGGTGCACCGAGTAGCGCACCGGGTAGTTTAGCGCGTATTCTACGAGAACTTTTCTAAAATTTGAATTATGCCAACATCGAGGGGCTATTCACTGAGTTGAAATGAGTTAAAAGTCATTCTTCACTCAAAACAGGTCAAATAAAATTTCTTATGATCCGGCCAGATCATGAGATATTTTTCCAAATCCTATCATTCACTGTTTGACTTGCTGATATTTTATTTTACGCGTAATAAAGGAGATTGTAATTGATAATAAGCTAATTATCACATTAGGAGAGACAGAGAGTTGCATTTATTCAAAATAAATATTTGAATACATTTTTTATGTACTGAATTATCTTTTTATTTGAGATACAAAGATGTTTTGAAAATTGCTACGAAATTATTCTAAGCTAAAACTATGCTAAAACAGAAATAAGAATGCATTCCATGTTTTTCGAGATGTTTTTCTTGCTTTTACGCTGTTCAATTGATTTCAAACCCGATAATTTTGTTTTTGGTTATATAGTCTTGTTAAAACAGCCCTCATATTTCATTCGTTTATATTCTTATCTGAAAATGAAGGCCATTTATATTGTACATGAAAGCCACTTTGCAGTATTTGAACCCAACCGCCCACGCAATGCAGGTATGGCCCTATTGAGGGCCCTATCAGCAAACTCCCGAATCTTAAACGCAAACTTAGAGAAAGCGACGGTAGGATAGTTTTGAACTTATCTTACTGGATTTTTCAGGAAATCGGCTGACGGTTTTATGCAATTTTTTTATTGCAGTAGGCCCTGAGGAGGCCCTTTTTCAACCATTAACAGTCAGTCTGTGCTGAGACTTCTGTGCGTTTCTGTCCCTCGTTCTCTGCATTTACATCGGACTTTAGAAATAATATTTTCATTTAATGTACTGCTTTGACGGTGTTTCTGTTTTTAATTGTAGTTTATGCCCGATTTAATATCAAAAGTTTATTTTCGTAGCTGTTATTTTCTCCGAATGGTAAGTACATATCTACTCTATAATCTATAGACCTAAAAATTTTTTTAATAATTTTTACCTGGTGCATTTGCAGTCCTCAATTTTATAAAAGCTATTTTCATCATAACGTATATTGTAGTGTATTTAATATATACATTTTTACAAGAAACTAAAATTGAAAAAAAATATTACACTTTTACCAAGAACTTTTGCTATTATAATAAATCACATTAAACTGTAGTTCGATTATTGAAAATTGAACAATAATTCAGTTTACAGGACGATTCTGAATCTGTCCAAAATTAAGCAAGTTACAGATTTTAACGTTAAAAATAGAAATTTTTCAATTTGAAAGCCTCATTAGTGAACAAATTTAAATGTAAGATTGAAACTTTATAAACTATTCTTAATTTTGAAATAACTTAAAAATAAATAGATTCATGATTGAAAGATCTTATTCAATTCCAAATCCTATTCTAATATTGTTCTATTTAACAAAATTTTAATGTGTAAGTGAAATTATTGAATTTTAATGCATGAATGAAAATCGAACAATTATTAATTTGGAAAAAATTTGAGTTAGTTTAAGGGATATTTGCGTGTTTTAAGAAGATTTAAAAAAAAATAATAATAAATTTATATTTTGGAAGATTTGGAAATAAAATTTTGAAGCTATTTAAGGATCTTTAAAGTTATTAAGAGAAGAAACAAATGTTCTTAAGTTTTCTGAGAAAATTTAAAATGCTTTTTCATTAAAAAAAATAAATAAATTTAAGAGAATATTTAAAAAGATTTCAGAAAAAGTTGTAATGCATCTTTTAGCTGTACTATGTATAAAAGTTAAAATCTTGCAGTTTGATGGCTTTCAATGAAAACATTTCCAATTGAAAAGTTTTAAAAGCTTCCATTTATACGCAGAAATTATTCAGCGTTTGAATTGACATTTTTTTGAAGCTGTAATTTTTAGTGTTCATAATTTTTATTGGCATTCAAAACTTTGAATTCGAAATTTGAATTCAAAACTTTGAATGTCTTAATTTGCGTTTCAGTTATTATAAGTTCAAGTGAAAAAAGTTCTATCTTCAAGAGTTTAAATATTTTAATTTCAATTACCGTTATCAGTTCTTTCTCAGTTGTTCCATTTTCATTTGCAGTCAAAAAATTGTTCTTTTTCGACCTAGGATGACAAATATTGAGAACATTGCAATGACATAATTTTAAATGGCATTTATGCAATATTCTAAATATTTGTCATCCTAGGTCGAAAAAGAACAACTTTTTGGCTGCAAAACATGTACATTCCTGTGGATTCTTGTAGTTGCAATTTTTTGAAAATTCCAGCAGAAAATTAAAACTACAATAAAATACAACAATGTACAAAAAAAATACAAAAAAAAGAACAAAATTCGTCTCAATAATAGAAAAAAAGTTGTACTTTTCTGTAATTTTGGTTGTGATTCATTGTATTTATTTGTAGATTCCTGTAAAAATATAGTTTTAGTTTGCTGTACTTTTTTGTGAAAGTTTCTCCATCACTGCTATACTTAAAAATCAAACACCCCCCCCCCCCCCGTCCCGAAAAAACCCTCAAAAATGCACTGAGTATCATCTTCTTTAGATTAAAATGTTACTGATTCTCTTCAAAAAACTACCTCTTAACACACATATTACGATACAATTTACATGAATTAGATTTTTCTCAAAAAGATCATAGAGTCTAATTTACTGTTTCTCCATTTAATGATTTTCGAATCGCAAACATTAATAAGAATTATTATGAGGCATAATTATCCTGAGATTTCATAAGTTTATGTTCTGTTTGTAAGTTGAATTTTATTTTCAGCCAATTAGTGGCAATATGGATAAAAAACAACCTCCCGAGCGCCCATCTCTCGATCAGGCTTCACCTCGAATCCAATCGTCAACAAATGGAAATAATTTAAACCTCGACACGAACACGAGGAAAGAGTCAATGACGGCTCACGTCTGGACTGCGCTGGAAAATGATCTGGGTACTTGCATAGAAGATCATATTAAAAATATTTTAAGCTTAAATAACCTGGCGAATCCTTTGTCCCTCAAAAAAATCACGGATGAAACCTTATCACAATTAGAAGTGTTTGCGAAATACAAAATGCAACATTGTATTGCACCGGATGCAGATGTGCGACTTTTTTATGGTCCCTTTCATAGATCACCGGAGAATTTCGAATTCCTTATTGGTGATCAAAATTTAATAACGGAGTTAGTGAAGTATGTAAAAAATTTACCCTTAACTTATTTTCGAATTGACAGGCAAAGTTCTGCAAACTCCTGCGACAATTGCAGTGCAACGGATACCTCGCCCGATACAGTAGTTCGAGAAATGCACGCTCAGCAAGAAAATTTAAGAGCTGCGATTTTAAACCAGTTTCAGAGTAATGAGAAATTTTCAAATATCAGGCAGGAACATGTAATTATCAATATGACTATCGAACGGGAGTTAGATAAAAATAAAATTCTAACTGGACTTGCATATATTGCAAAAGTATTTTGCCCTGAATGCAAACTCCCCATTCAACTAAAAAAGAAAGTAAATGCAACCAAAACTCGAAGATGTTGGTCAGTTTCCAATTTTAAGAGACATATCGATGGTCATTTAAATGATAAAACTGACAAAAGATTTAAATCCAATACCTCCCATGATAGAACCATTAATCCACCATATCCTGAAGAATCTTTGACAAGAGAACCTGCCGAACAGGAAAATTTCCTTGAAAAAAATTTGGAAAATGGAGGAAGAAATGTGCCCTGCTCATTAGAGCCATTATATAATATAACACCAAATGTACGAGTTCGGGGGAATTATAAGCCACAGTGATAATGAAAGCCGAACACTTCGCTCTGGAGAAACCTTTTCAAGTCGGAAAATCTTTTTGAAAAATCTGATTGAAAGTAATGATAAAAATACTAAAGAAATAAATATACATGGAAAGAGATACAAAGAAACATATAACCTTTTTTCTGTGTATCTATTTCTTATTGGAGGTCGAATGTTGTACGAAACATTATACGCCAACTTACCAATGCCTTCCTTGAGCACAGTTAGTCGTACATTGAAAAGCACAGGCTGCCTTATGAAAGAAGGTGATTGCAGAGCCAAAGAGTGAAAATCATTTTTAGAAAAAAGAAATTTACCCCTAAAAGTATGGTTATCTGAAGATGCTACTCGAATCACTCAACGCGTTGAGTACGACTGTACAACAAATCAATTAGTCGATTTTGTCTTACCACTTAATGAAGTTGCCATGCCAATAAAATTTTGTTTTATGGCTAACTCTGCTCGAGAAATTCAACAACATTTCGAAGATCGTAAAGTTGCTGGTTTAGGAAGACGTAATTAAACACTTAAAATATATCATTGATGAGTTAAAAAAAGAGGGAATTTCTGTAATGGGCTTTTCTTCGGATGGCGATCCTAGATTATTAGCAGCTATGAGAGTGAAATCTAAGATAGGTGTACAGCATTTACAGCTTGCGATTATGAAAAACGATATTCCTTCAATTGCAGAGTTTTTAAATGATGAAAGTCTCCGTTTAATATATATTCAAGATACTGTACACATAGGAAAAAAATTAAGAACAAGGCTTTTGAAACCTTCAATTGTCCTACCAATGGAAAAATACTTAGTTTCTTTGAGTCATTTGAGAATGTTAATCAACTCCTTCTCAAAAGACACACATTGCTTCTGTGAGAAAGATTTGTCTTCAAAAGACAAAATGAATTTTCAATCTGTCGTTACAATCTGCGACCCGAAGGTAACCGAACTTTTGGAGAAATATATTCCACAAAGTAACGGTACTGCAGCATATTTGAACATAATACAATGTATTTTGAAATCATTTTTGAACGAAACGTTGAACCCCTTCGAGCGTATTTACAATATTTGGTTTTCCACCTTTTTCCTTCGTTATTGGCGAGCCTGGTTGAATGGCATATCAGATTACAGAGTTAATGATAACTTCGTAACCTCTAACACATACCTATGCATTGAAATTAATGCTTATGGTATGGTGAATGCAATTTTTCGATTTAAAACCGTCGACGAATCTAGAATGTTCCTGCCCCACTTATTTAGCAGTCAAGCCTGCGAGCAGCCGTACTAGACAGTCTAGTAAAATATGAACCAACACGCTGTCTAGTTAAACACGCCAGACAGTCTAGTTAAACTCTGTCTAGTTAGAATTACAAGACATCTGATATAAGTTACCAGACATCTAGTACGGCGAATATTTCCATTGCTAGTAGTGCTAACTAGCTGTCTAGTAAAAGTAAGGAAACGTTGAGTTAGGCTTACATCTCCGTGTTTAGGTAGTTTAACTAGTTTTCTGATAAAATTTACCAGATGTTTAGTATTGGGAAATACTTTTTTTAGGAAAATAAGTATGTTTTGAGGATCTTTAGGATAGGTTTCAAAATTTAAACAGCACAATAAAAATTAAGTTCGTTTATTAAACACTGGCCAAAGGTATGATTTTATATTACTCGAAGAAATCGCACGGCCTGAATCATTATCTTGAGAACAACATGGCGGCTACACTGAAGAAAAATACAGTTTACGTTTCTTGAAATATAGGCTTGTAAGAGAATAGGTTCCACAAGTTCAACAGATTATCCACTGTATCGTCACGGAATTCACTTATTTTGATACACGCAAATAGAAACAAAAATAAAAACACGTCGCTTGTCGCTTCTTGCAACTCTGAAAATGGTCGGAATAACGCACGGGACACAGAAATGCAAGAGGCTGGAAGAAACTGGAGGTGACGACTCCGAAAATTAGGAAGCAGGCTAGAGGGAGGGAAATTGTTGGTAAAGGGTGTAGGAGGGAGTAATAAAGGGAGTAAAAGAGTGGTGGGGAGCAACACGCTACTAGATGTCTAGTTATGGACACTATTTGCCATAACACGACGTATCGGTTAAATCTACTAGACTACTTACAAGATATCGAGTAAGAGTAACGAAACTTCTGCCTTAAATTTACTAGACGCGCGTAACTAGATTCATCTAGTTGGCCCAACTAGACCTTTTTCTCCGTGTACTCGCTCTACTATCGTCAACTTTACCTTATTAGAATCAATGCATCGAATTACAAGAATTCAGCTTCAAAGTGATATTTTTGAAGCCGACTCAGACGCGGTTAAAGAAGGGTATACATTTCCACGCACAAATGTCAATTCCGCCAATAATGGATTTGTCAGCTGCAGAATTGAACTTCCTGAAGCTGAAGAAATTTTTGTTGCTTTGCAGCGTGCGAAACAAGAAGCTTTTTTATTGGCTACCGATTTAGGGATGCAAGTAAATTTTGAGGATAGTAATACAATACAAATAAAAAAAATTAATGTAAATTTTGACTATCAAGACGATGGTGAGCTTGAAATACCCTCCACGAGCGAACATGTACATGAATCTGAAAGGAATGACACTTCATTACCTGAAGAATGTAGGGAAGATATGACTGTGTTATCGGCTTTACAAGGGGGCGATATACAGTTAAAGAATTATAATCCCAAGACCAAAATAGAAGCAGATAGTTCATTTACTATTGTTAAAAATTCAAATAATACAGAAGTGCTGATTTGAAAATCGTCAATTGGTTGGTTGCTTAAGAACAGTACGTCCAAATTAAGCAGCGATAGATTACAGGGAGTGAGAGACGCAGTAGCTTTTAAAAAAGATAAAGTTGTTGACGACTGTATTAAAAAAAAAAGATGAACTTCATGTTCTGGACTGGTGTCTGTTTAAAGTTCCAGAAAATGAAGGCTTTTATGTAGGAGTTGTCTTAGATTTTGCTTACAGTAACAAAAAAACGTAGAAAGAAACGGAATATTCGTCAACTTTCGTTAATATTGTTGACATGCCAAAAGAAGTAGGCGTACTCTGTACTTGGTTTAGGATGAAGAAAAATGGAATCTTAAGACAATAAGAAATAGAGATTCATGGCTCTTTGCGGACGGTAGTTTAAAGGTTAATTCAGACGTTCTACATTACGCCTCGGCACATTAAAATCGAAAAATGTTTAGATTACGATTCTTAGAAGTAACTAAAGGGTGGCAGTACAGAAGGGGATAACCAAAAAATGGAAATTTTTGAAAAATATATGAAACATTCGAGAAAATCGAAATCACTATTAAAAAACGAAAGAAAGGTCTACTCCCGAGCAACAGTTTGATCGAAATAAGTTATCCAGGTTCAAAACTATACAAGATCGCGATAAAGTAGCATGACGGAAATTGATTTCAGAAAATCCGAAGAAAAAAAAATATTTTTTTTTTGAATGAATGATAATAAGTTAAATAACTAATAATGCGAATCGAAAAGATGAATTTTCAACCCCGAATATTTATTTTCTGAATTTTCAACAAAATAGTTAAATTTTCAACCAAAGAGTGGAATCTCCAACTACAACGATCAATCTTTAACTAGCATGGATCAACTTTCAGTTAAAACATTCAACCCAAAAAGAACGAATGTGTAACAAAATAGTTGAATTTTCAACTGAAATGATGAATCTTAAACTGGCATAGTTGAATTTTCAGTTAAAACATACATTTTTTATCGTTACATTTGATCAAAACAAATTTTTTTTATGAAATCTATAGTATTGAGGAATTCATTTTTTGTCTGATTATTAGCCTCATATCCAAAGAATCCACTTTTGCGGATCAAAAATTAATTATTACAAGATATGGGGATGCTTCATGTGGATAAAAAAAAGTTTGATGTACAAAACGTATTCTGTTCCAACAGAATCCAAATTCAAGATCGCGATACGAAAGTAGCATGACAGAAATATTTTTCTAAAAATCCCAAGAAATTTAAAATATATTTTTTGCGCAATAAATGATTTCGCAATGATTGCGCACTAAGTGATTTCTCTCGAAAATAGCGAATATGATAAAATTTTATCAGAGTGTTTTTTTCGGGGCGAATGATAAATCCCCAGAAATAAAATTCCCGAATAACAAAATTCCCATAATAATAAAATTGCTGAAATATAAAAATTGCGAATTTGGAAAATTCCCGAATTTAAACAATTGAAAATATTGTTTTTCAATCAATATTATTTATTTATTAAAAATACAATAATCAAATATTTTTATCAAAGAAAACATTTTTTTAATGTTTACAGTTCTTCAACAATTTTGTTAAAAAGTCATCCTTTTTGGTTTTTGGTCTTTCTTGGTTGAAATACCAACTATTACAGCTTTCGCGTAGAATTTTTTTTTGCTTGAAAACTCAATAATTTGGTGGAATTTTTTTTTTCCTTACTGAATAATCTTTTTTGGTTGAAAATTCAAATCTTTTGTTTAAAATTCGTCCTTTTTGGTTGATAATTCAGGTATTTGGTTGAAAACTACATTTTTTGTTTGAAATTGAACCGTTTTGTTAAAAGTTAATCTTTAATGGTTAAATGTTAAATTATTTAGATGCAAACTCAACTATTTTGTTAAAGTCATCATTTTTGTCGAAAATGTAACTGTTTGGTGGAAAATGACACTGTTTGGCCAAAAATTTGGTTTTTGGCTTGAAAGTTACACCAATTTGCTAAAAAACTGAACTTTTTAATTAAAATTAACTTTTGTTGTTCACAATTCATATTTTTTCGTTGAAAACTGAACTGTTATGTAGAAAATTCATCTATTTTGTTGAAAATTCAACTGTTTGGTTGAAAATTAAATTTTTTGTTTATTCATATTTTCCGGTCGAAAATTTCCAGTTTTTCGTTAAGAAATCGTCTGTTTCGGTTGAAAATTTTACTCTTTTGTTGAAAATTACCTTATTTGTTGTATATTCGTTTTGTGGATTGAGAATTCAACTCTTTTGCAGACCCGTCTTCTTACCGGTAAAATTCAACAATTTGTCTGACAATTTTTTTCCTAATTTTTTAAGTGACAAATTTTTCTCGGTTGATAATTCGTCTCTTTTGGTTGAATTGAACGTTTAGAATTTTTTTTGCTTGAAAATTTAACAATTTGGTTGAAATTTTTTTTTATTACTTACTCAATAATCTTTTTTGTTTCAAGTTGAACTGTTTTGTAGAAAATTCTTCTCTTTGGCTTCAAAAATTTAATAATTTGGTTGAAATGATTTTTTTTTACAGAACAATTATAACGCCAATCCCAGCTTTAAGGGATACAAAGGAGGAATGACGCTACAAAATTTTTAATCGCCCCTGACTCATGGTAGAGGGATTTCGTGACGGACAAAAACGTTTAAACCATTTTCTTGAAATTTTCATAAAAAATATGAATGAGTGACTTTCTTAAATGTAAAAGAAAGTATATAAATGAAATTGAAAGCGTTGAAATGAACAACGAATGAAGAACATTTGTTTTGCCTGAAGGGCGGAGCTTGATAACGGCGTTATTTGTTCCTCGAACACTTTAGGTAACCTGCCATTTTAATTTTCGACAGACGCTAACTTTCATCAATAAGAGAAAAGAGACACAACGGAAAAGCTTAACTTAAAATAACACAAAAAAAAGAATTAACATTTCTCGGAATTATGCTTAACAACTAAGAAAAGGGGTATCAAAAAGGGGTATCGCATAATATATACCGACTCTCAAAATCCACCAAAGTGAACAAACTCACTCAAAACCCGTACATATTAGTTCACGACATTTCATAAAAAAAAATATATAAAACTCAAACATCTTCAAGAGAATAAAGACAAAATCCAAATCAGACTCAAATAACCTACTACAATAGAGGAACAGACTGACGCCTACCTTCCTTCCTTTGGCGAAAACCGATGCTCTTCAATCCAAGCTAACTTGAGAGAACAAAATGATTCCTTTATAGAAAGTGATAATATACGTCAGTAGATACCCTGGGGTATAGCGCGGGCTGTGATTGGTCGAGAGGTATTGCCTAAAAGGAGGGGTGGGTGTAGGAAAAGGGGAGTGACCTCTCCTGATTGGTCAAGGGGCGTGTCGTAATTACAAAATGGCGCCCATTAGGGGGCGTGTCCTAATTACAAAATGGCAGTAATTAGGGGTGTGGCCTAATCACAAAATGACGGCTATCCTAATTGTTCGAGTGAGTTATTCTGAGTTGGAAAAGGGGCGGTGTCACACATGATTCCATCGAATGGATGATTCTCAGTTGGAAAAGGGGAGGGGCCCCACCCCTCCCATCGAATGAATGTATCGAAGTTGGAAAAGGGGAGGGGGTCCCACCCCCTCCCTGTGCGAACCTGCGATGTTTCGCCTGGAAGAGGGGAGGGGCCTCGCCCCCTCCCTTTTAGTCCAAGAGTAGAGGTAGTCGGTCATCGAGTTGGAAAAGGCGAGAAGTAATTACAACGCAGGCTAATTATCCTAATCTTACATTCTATTCAGGTTGGAAAAGGGTTATTTGAAATTAAGACAACATTTATTTCAATTTTTCACCATTTTATTTATTTTTTTTCTTAAATCTATATCTAAAGAACACACATGTATTGTTACTTATGTAAGATTAAAAAAAGAGATACAATAATATGTACACGACTCGAGACAAGACAGACATATATATGCTAATGAAGCAACACAAAAATAAGTAATACAGGAATACCAACTTAGATAGAAAAGAGGTCTTAGACGCAGAGGAAAATCTAAAACATGTATGTATTCCACACAAAAAAAAATCTTAGCATATGAGGGAGACGAATACTTAAAATAATGTTTACAAAGCATTATAAACAGAGACACAATAAATGCAAAAGAATATACTCTCGTAGCCAAGGAGAGTAGGCGCAATATTCTTTTGCATAAAAGAGCAAAGAGATAAAATCGATGAAGCAAATGTTATATAATATTTCTACCTTATATGTGATAAAACAAACATTGATTAAAATAGATACAAAGTAGCAAGTTTCGAAGAACATGCTTGTACACAAGATTCGAGACGATTGCAGCTATGCAGTGAGCATGAACAGTGACTACCGCCGCTGCCACCATTTTCACTTCCTGATACATTTTTTTCACAAGTCAGTTTATGTTTAGCCAAACGTTTTTTATAAAATCGCACCACAAGTTGATCATTCTTCACGAGATCATCGGTAAAAAGTGCATTAAACTCGCGCAAAGAATATCCACTACACATACAATGCAGAAACACAATGCAAAAACATAATGCAAAACTGACCACAGACGTTCGAAGAGGAACTCTGGAGTAGTTTCGTGTTCCACCTGAAGAGGGTATAGTTTCCTCGTAAACGATGAAGATGTTGAGGAATAAGAGGCGGTAAACCGTAACTGTCGAAGTATATTCCTCTGCCTGAGCTGCCGACAAAGATGGCGTCCCAATGCGAACCAGGTATTGTGTGCTCATCTGTGTTGATAACGATAGCAGCAGGACGTGTCCAAGTTTTCGGTATTTGATCAGCCGGGTACACACCGATTGTGTGGGCCCACGTCAGTTGAAGTACTTGCAGAATTTGTAGGCTGTTCATTGTCCGTCCATACGTCTTCGTATGCGTGTGATGGCGAACTGGATTCAAATGTAGGAGAAACTGGTTTTTTATCTTCTCCGTCGATAGCAGTCCTCGTCCTCGATGCGTTATTTAACGGCAATGGTTTTTTTTAGATGTTTTGGTGGTTCTTTTGTTGTTGTTGTTTAATAATCGTACCTGCTCCTGTCGTTGTTTGCCGAGCCACCGTTTGATTCTCATAGCATTATTGAGAGCACAGGCATAATCCTCCTCCTTTTTTATTCCATGATGAAAACAATATTCTCGTTTGTCTGGTAGTTGTTCGAATGTAGGACATGCCAATTCTTCCAGTTTAATAATTTGCCTACTCATTATTTCTTGTAGTAGTTTCGCTTTTTCACGCCCACGTGTGTAAATTGTTGCTGCAGATTTAGCTACATCTCGGAGATTGGAGTAGAGAAACTTCATGGAAATATCTCCTTCGAACCACTCGATCCCATGATAAAATCTTGAGAGCCAATTGTTTTGTTGTTTTACACAGGTAGAAAGTTCGCAAAAGGGATGAGGTGGTGCTGCGATCCAGTGAGCGACAAACTTGTGATCCAGTGTGACAATAACTACCTCCTTTGGTAGAAAATTGTCATCAAGATCCCGAAAACCTTGGATTTCGATTACATAGTCAACCATATTGCAGATTTCACAACGAGGACGAGGACTGCGACGAAAAACTATATGAGTAGAACGATTTAAGACGATGCATCAGCTTTCCCATTCCACACGAAAAATCCGTTGGCAGGCAGGTGTGTTTGAGGGTGTGTATTTTTCATGTTTCGACCTGTTTAAACCAGCTCAGGCGTGCGTCTTTTGTATGAATGGGGACCGTTGGCAGGTGTGCACGTGGGTGTGTAGTGTCATGTTTGACGTGTTCAAACCGGTTTAACGATGCTTCCTTTGTCACAAAACTGGATTCCATACATGTTCGAACTGGTCGAATCCTTTGTTGCGTCAAATCAATTGCTATAGTCTGCAATAACTTGCCTTGCCCCGTCAATTTCCAAGACATTGTCGCACTCGTCATTTTTGGTTTGGTGAAAAATACATCGCAACTACTCTATTCGTTTAAAATGAAGTGTCACTGTCAACGATCCAATCTCAAATGGTATCGGAAGTCCAAGTTGGTCCCTTATATCTATTTCGATGGTCCAAAAGCCTGTACGTAGTAGAGGTATGTAATGAGGTGCTGAAAACCCCGACACCTGTGTGGAACCAAATGTATATTTTTTCGAATCAACATGACCAATGGCCATACCACGCTGAACAAACCAGTTCTCGTCAGATCACTGAAGTTAAGCAGGTTTGGGCGCGCTTAGTACTTGGATGGGTGACCATTCGAGAATACTGCGTGCTGTTGGCTCATAGTGGGTGTGGTGAGCCCCCACTTGTAGTAGTTATTTACTACAAGAAAACTATCGACCTAGAAACACTACCCGAATCGGGAAGTGTCACGCCTACCCTGAAAGGGAAATAGCTTAATGGTATATATACATACATACAACAGACACAACTCTGAAAAGTGGTGATTTTACATCTCCAACGATGTGTGGTTCACAAATATCGCAATAGACAAAGAGTTTTTCAGGTAATCCATTTGTGATACTGGCTGGTTGACATGCCATGTAAGAATCTGTTGGTAATAGTGTTTCAGGTGCAAAGCGTTTACAGGCATCGTTACAAATTCTTTCCACTGTTACGTACTTATTGTTCAGCTGGTCATGTTTTAAGCGGACGTGTTCGCTCACTTCTGGTGTACTATTGATTGCTCGCACTAAGTCATTCACAGACTCATAGACACCTGACGGAAAAAATGCTACTATTGGTTTTAACCACGTACCAGTGAGAATTTCTGGTCTTTTTGTCTCTTTTTTTATAACAATTTTTAGGTAACCCACCTTGAAGATAATATATTCTCGGTAGTTTGAATATTTCCACGATATCTTTACCATTCAGGTGATCATCACTTTGTTTATCAAAGATATCATACTTTTGCTCGGGAAATTCTGGATCTGGATCGTCGTTGAACATGAGAACCAGCCGATTTTCTAATACACATTCCCAGGACCGAAACCGACGAGACAATATCCCCAGCACTAACGGTTGTATCATTCACCATATAATTCGTCTCCTCCTCCGTACCATTTGTCTTATCACTGGGTACTTGCTTGTTTGTTGACGTTGATTTTCGCGATTCCTCAGTGTAAAAAAGAAATTTTTGCAGAACTTGTTGGTACATTTTCCATTTTTCACGATCATCTTTCACGGCTGTGAGTTTAAAATTTGACTCATTTCCATATCCAACCTACTAAGCGACTAAGCGACTAAGTTGTGACAGGCGATCACTAGGCACGAGTACCATTTTTCGAGCATGCTCCATGTGGTTGATTACGAGGATCTTGATGAGAAAAGATTTGAAAGAAGTGAACCGATAATGGGTGCTATCAAAAGTGGTAAAAATCCACCTTTTTGTACCATAAAACTTTTTTTACTTTTCCATGTACCGCGCGGCGTGGCTAATTTCCGTAACGCGTGCCGATGTTTTTTCAACTTTAGTTTTTCACTTTTCTTTAGAGGTACATTCCCATGTAAAATGTTTAACGCGCACTCACAAATACATTTAACAAGTTTTTGATCAGCAGTCTTAAGCACTACACGACGTTGACTGGTGTTTAGATGGTATAAAGCACGCAGCGCTGCGGCGTTTTTCACACCAATTGGACGTTTACGTGTTTTCGGCTTCATCACAGGTGCACGACTGGAACACAAGTATCACTGTTTCGTGGTTTTATACCTTTTGCAGGAACGTAGACGTAGTGAAACGGATCGGTGGGAAATATTGCCGTTCTAAAGCGACAATTATCAGGAGTTGATTGTTTTAAATCAAAGAGAAGATAGCCATCTGGTTGCGAAGTGGCGTCGTGGTAGGCTTCTCGGACAAATCGTGGATTTTCAGGAAATACTTGTCGTGTCATATGCTGAATTTGTGCACGATCACGGGGGTTTTTAAAAAGAACAATATAATTTGCGTTTAACGATATATCACGTTGACCGTGGCCCTCATGAAACAGATTCTGCGAAATAAAAATTACACTCAAGTTTTTATGATGGCTACCCTTGGTAAAAAGATGACTATTGTACTATTTGAAGATTCGCGCATCAAATCGTCAATAATTATTAATTTCGCCCGATTATCATTGGAATAATCCGATGACTGAGGCAAACCTTCACGAAATTCAATATTTTTTCCATATTCAACATAAGATGGTTTCTATTCGGAATAATAGAAAATTATTCGTTCGAAAACTGCATCACACATTTGGCCAATGTGACGAATGCATTTTTTTACAAAGAATGTCTTGCCACATCCTTTAGGACCGCAAATCATCAAAGTGAAAGGAAGCTTCCATCTTGTATCCATTTCACAAATAAAATCATAAATCAAAGGATAACCTTCTTTTATACATTTTCCCACCTCCCACACACACACATACACACACAGTCTAAGATTGTAAAAAAAAACAAAAAAAACGAGGTTCGCTGAAAACCGCTGCGCGCAACGCAACCAGGCAAATAAGCTTATAAGCCTGGTTGCCGCGGCGGGGTAAAGCAGCTGATACCTCGGTAGTATTAGCTCAACTCTCTCAGTACCAGCTTGCTCGGCCGCGCGCCTCTAGCGTCCAGGAAATGAGCTAATATCCTGGACCTGCACCCGCCCATGTCTCAAATGAGCTTATTAAGAGACATGGCCGCCGCCGCCAACACTTGACCAACTCTCTCTCTTTCTCTCTCTCTCTCTCTCCTGTGGATCTTTGTGAGTAACTAAAATTCCTACAGGTTTCCTAAAAAGTTTAAAAATCTAACCTACAACTTTTTTTTCAAAGTAAAGGATATTAAAGTAAATGAGGGCTTATCTAAAAATGTTTTTATTAGAATTTAAATTTTCGTAATTAAATTCAACTTTTTTTTGTTGTTGTCTTTTTTTTGTATTGTTTTTTTACTCAGAGTACATAATAATAATAATTTAAATTCAAATTTAATATATATATATATATATATAAACATTATTATTTTTTTTTTTTCAAACTTTTTCTCGGGTGATCCCGGTTTTTCGTCATAGCCACGGACTAAGTCAAGTGACTGATGAGATGAGGATGTTATAAGTTATTTTAATACGATGTTTAAAATCATTTGCGATGATGTTGTAGGTACAAAATTAGGAGCATGGTGTAGTTTGCAGTTTGTCTTTACCGCTGTTATCCTTACACAGCGGCCGTGAGTGTTGGAGGTGACAACAGTCGCCTCTGGATGCTTCCTTAGAGCTACCATGTAGCTTATTATTAAAATACTCTCCATTATTATTTATGGGTTTTGGTGATTCGGTTCTCTCTTCTTGCTCCCTGCGCGCTTCATGGAGACGTTCGAGGGCTACCCGGGAAATCGGTATAGATCCCGGGCATGGTGGGATTTCTCCTGGTTCCAACGCGTCATCATCATCATCGGCATCATATTGAATATTATCCGCCTCAGGCTTGTCCACAGCAACAATCAACTCCTCTCTCTCGTGCTCGGAGTAATCTGGGAAATAAAAATATTAAATATTTAGATTCCGTTTTTTATTTATTTTTTCTATACCCATGTAATTTGTGTACTTACTTATCATGATGTGTAGATTGTTTGGAACTGTTATGTTCAGTGTAGCTACAGGGATTCCTAGATGAGGGCTATTAGTTTAATAGCTATTAGCTATTAGGGCTAGATAGTTGCTCTTGTTGTGGTTTTTGTAGTTGCAGTGGTTGGAACCTCTGTTCCAAATCGTCCCACTGCCACAAGAAGTTTCTGCATCTCTAATTAAAAATGAACGGAGATTAATGCTCATTAATACACAATTGTAAACACTGAAAAACTATACTAACCTATTTCTAATGTTTTAAAATTGCATCTTACAACTGTACGTGTGTGTGAGAGGGAGAGCTATAGTATGATGAGAATTAGAGCGATTCCCTGCAACCGTAGGGGAGTGAATCAAAGTTTTCAATAAACCGTCTTTTAATGCATACCGGTTTAACTGTTTTACTTTCAGTTAATGTGATGACATCGTGAAATGCTGTGCGTCTAATGGCTCTAAAATTTAATTTTATTGAATCTACTGCTCTATCAACAATCATTTCACGGATCGTGTTAAAGTTAACATATTTAGAGTTTTCATAGTTGAGCGTGATCCCCTTTACTTTACATTTTGTGTGGATTTGAACATTTGCACCAACAACTTGGTAGGCGTAAAATTTGGGACCTCCGGAAACAAAGGTCTTTATGAAGCTCCCCTCTCCGTACTCCCCTCGAGTTCGTCGGTCATCTGACCCAAAAGCCGACCAAGAGGAGGATTATACTCACCAGGCTCGTTTCGTCGTACATAAATGCATGAGTCAGTGTCCTAGTACAATACCCTACGACCCAACTAAGACAGGTTGTCGTACAAGACCAAACGAGCCTGGGCTGTTGTATAGGCTGCGATGACAACATTTGTGTTTGGCGAGGATTTACAAGCCTCTGCCGAGTATTTGTACGAAACACAAAGGAGGTCATCGTTGATCGGTGTTATGTCAAACACCTCTGTTTCCGGGCTCAAGAAAAGTCTATTTGATGCCTCTAAACTTTCAATATAGACTGTCTGCATTAAATTTTCACGTTGACCAAACTTCCCCAAAAACGAGTTTAAGCATAGTTTAGCAACCGAACGCAGTCCAGGATTTTTAGTAATCTTAGAGCGATCTAAATCAACACCCTCGATGGTCGAGTGCTCATTTAAATACGCAAGTTTACTAGCCTCGTCAATACACTCGGTTGGCCAGCCTGAAGATTCTTGCTTGATTTAAAAAAATCTATTTATGTAATCTGCAAACAATCCACCCTCTCGTGTTTCAGGATTATATTGCACGACATGGTATTGCCAGATTTCATAAATAAATTTGATTTCATAACCCATTTGTACAGTCTTTTTCAATTCATCTGGCACCCATACCCCGTACATTTCGCGCAAAGCAGGCTCATGTCTACACTCTTCCTGCTAGAGATTCTCACAACAGGCATTGCAGAGTAGAAACATGAGTTTTTTATGCACTTTAAGAGGTAGTACTGGGTGATAGAGGGATTGAGGCGGTAAAACTCGGCATTTCACAAGACCCTCCAAACTGCTTAAATTTTTAAAATCCATACCTGTTATATCCTTACATTCATCACCCACGAGAACTTTAGGATGTCCTACAGGAAATTTACCATATTTTGAAATATAAGGATACAGTGAACAAATATCAATATACTGTATTGTTTCACCATCCTTTACTTCATAAAAACAGGTCGTATTTCCTGTACGACCACCATAAAAAGCGTCTCGAGGGTTCAGAGCGTCGTTCAATAAAATGGGGTGGTCTTTTAAATAATGTCGCATTTGAGGAGAATTTTTTTTTAAATCGTCAAATTTACGCTCCCACATTTCTGTGAGAATGTAACCAGCCTGCCTAAGTTTTTCGGACTGAGCACGGGTACGTTCGAAACGTTCGTCTAACGAATCACCGCTTTTGAGTTTGGAATCACGATTAATTTTTTTTACACGCGACACACCCATGCTAAAAACATCCGTGAAATTGTAAGATATGTCGGTCAGCCTGGTCTTCATAATAACCATCAACCAGGATTCCCTCTGGTGTACGATACTCATGACATCTACCTGCGTGCCGTATCTCTTTTCCGAGCTCTCTCTTACACCACAATAGCCACTCAATGGCTTTTGTCGATTGATTATTGGCCCTTCTGTAACCACCAGGAGGTATAATACCAATAGTGTCTGGTGCAAGAAAGTTTTTACGATAGACACGCGAACAAGCCGAGGCTATCGTAACACTCTCGGAAAAGGGGCACACATTGGCACATTTTCGAAAAATGTCACGAAATGCTATGCATGCCCGACGCAAGATCGCCACATCGTCAACACAATATTCTACAATTTCTTTTCGAAAGTCGAATATGTAGTTAGGGTTTTTTGCGAGGGTCTCATACCACTCGAGAAACTCTTTCCTAGCTTCTTCAGACATAGTGTCTGGTGAGTAAAACTCGGAAGCAGGTAGAGGACCCTTGTAATCAATGTGATCGGGTGTATTAAAAAGGTGGGAAACGTACCCTTTTTAATAACATTGAGCCCAAAAGCCTTTGGTAATTTGCTCAATGGCATATGTAAGTAGTTTAGACTATCAATGAATTTGGTACGCCCCACCTGCATCGTAATTATACTAGTTCCATTTGTTATAATGTCGGGGCGAATTCTGGTACCTTTTTTCTCCACAAGGTACTTCAAAATAAATTGTGCGTCGAAAGCTTTTGCATTGTAAGCCATGCAAATTATTTGACTGAATTTATTTTGCTGTCTTGTGACCAGCTCTACAAATTGCTCGACTGCAGTTTCACCTTCGACAATATGTTGGCGAAAACCACAATGTTGGCAAATCTCCTTCATATTTTCTTGGTCAATAAACGCAGTACAAACTCTTTGAGCAACACAGAGGTTTGGCTTGTGTACATTGACATTGGGATCACCAGGTAATTCATCACACTGCTGAGTTTCAAAATCGTAAAAAACAAAGCCTATTCGTTCTTTGTTTTATACGACTTTATCTAAAACAGGTGCGATAAAATACTGGTGATCAATATTACGCCGACATTTGCAACTATTGCAATATTTTTTCCCGCATTCGTGGTTTCTTTCATGCCATAAATTAACGAAACGCGTGCAACCGGTACAAATTCGCCACGCATTGCAGATTGATGTTTTTTCGGAAAAAGATTTTGGGGTAAGATGTTTTTCGAAACAAATTTGTCTATGGAAATACCGATTACATGCGTTACATTTAATTTGCGGTATGTGTGCATTCTCCGCACTAGTTTGGCATGGGGGTGTCGAGTGGCAAGCAGCGCAAGTTTGGGAGCATCGATGACCTGCCGGGTTATCATAAGCCTTGTTGCATGGTATGCAGAAACCCACACTGCTTGCTGCCGATGTTAAGTTCAAAATGGGGAAAACATGTCTATCGTTTAACATGATATTGAGATTATGTAGGACAGTTTGACCTGTTTCGTTTATGAGAGTCGATCCGTCATACAAAGGGGACTTAGTACCTTTTCCAAAGGTGAAAAATTCATAAATTATAATTGCAATCCTATCGGGGATAAGATACAATTGAAATTTATGTATTTCCTCGATCCCGCAACCGTTTTCAGGAATTATTACCTGGCCATCGTTTACAAGCTGCCTGGCTAATAATGTATGAACGGTTGAATTCTGACGACGAACCGAGTCCCGTTTACGATGTAGCGCACCGGAACGAATCGTACCCCGCTCGGCATGAACGCGAGCAGCTACGATGGACCGAGGTAGGCACAAATTGTCCTTACTGGCTATCGTTAAAAGTGAACGTTTCTTTACATCCGCGTGGGTTAGACGAACGTTTCTCGAACCCATACCGGGCTCATCCTTCACCTAATCGAAATTTATTATGAAAGATTGATCTATTATGAAATCCTCGTTACTTTGAATGACGCTAAATAGTACCCTCCAAAAATCCGCGAATGAATGTTGATGAGCAGGTCTGAACGATATACCCCCACCACCCTTTTTGAAATAATCTGAATTGAATTTTATACCCACCCTATCGCTATCGCTTACTTTATCCATTAAATAATCATACAAAGCCCTAACCGCGTTTTCACAAAATTCGACTTCACCGGCCCGATTATTTTCTGGTTCATTAATTGTAATCCTAAGCTCGACACCGCTAAGGTTAAATTTTGGGAAAAAACGCGAATTCTCATAAATTATTGAAAAAAAGTCTCTCTCTCACCTTGTTGTTGCTGTTGCTGTTCTCGTTGTTCAGCCTCATGCTGCTGATGGTATTGCTGCTGCTGTCAAGCACCAACCTGTGGAGCGATTGGCTCTTGCCACGGTCGCCAAGGTTCCGGTCGATTTTCTTCTTGTGCTTCTTCTTCGGCTGAAAACTCTCGATCGTCGTTATTTATTCCTCAGCAGCGTTATTGTGGCGCAATCGCTCCGCAGCGGCTGCATCAGCCAATGCCATTAAATTTACGTTGCCTGCGAAAATAGAAATTAAAGATTTAAATATCTGTGCGATAATCTATGTTTAAAATTATCTGCTTACGTTGTCTGTATAAAATAGAAGTTAAATTTAGATTTCAACATTTTAATTTTTATATTTTGAATTAAATTTGCATTTTAAAAATGTCAGATGTTCCAAAGATTTCGTAGATGATTCAAATATTTTAAAACATTTCATAAATTTCTCTCTAAATTTCAAAAATTTACAAAGTTTTCAAAATATTTCAATGATTTCATAAAATTTTCTGTTTTGTTGAAAAAATTAAGGCAAATTTTTTTTATTTAATTCATGAACATTATTCGTTCACTCTTATCATTTTAAAAGAGTATAAAGAAAAAACATTTTAACGATATTCATGTTGAGAATTATATGTTCAAAAACGGATGAATAATTTGATTAAATTAAGTTTAAAAATTTATCTCTTTTATCCCGATTTTCGTTGAAATATAAAGTAGAATTTTCTGCATTCCCAATCAACAAAATTATTCATTAAATTCTATTATTTAAAAGCGGATAAAGATTGAAACATTTTTAAGATATTCTTGTTCAAAACAAAAGACAAAAATTAAAAAAAAAAATTTTACATTAAATTCTACCAAATTATTCATTTAATTTTAAGCAGATAATTTTGAACATGGATTATCGTAAAAATGTTTAAATCTTTATACTTTTATAAAAATAATAGAAGTAAATGAATATTTTCACTGAAATAAATGTAAAAAAATTTTTACTTTATTTTTGCAGCGAAAAAGAAACATAAAATTTTTTGAAAAATATTTGAAGTGTCTATGCAATTTTTTATGAAATAATTGAAATATATTTTTTTGAACTTTGTGAATTTTTTGAAATCTTTGAAATATTAAAAAAAAAATCATTATTGTAAAATCTTAAAAATATTTGTAAAATTGTTTACATTTTAATTCATGACAATTATTCGTTCACTCTTATCTTTTTAAGAGAGTATAAAGAATAAAACATTTTAACAATTTTCATGATTAAAATTATATGTTCAAAAATGAATGAATAATTTGATTAAATTAAGTTTAAAAATTTATCTCTTTTATCCACATTTTCGTTGAAATATAAAGTAGAATTTTCCGCGTTCGCTTCAACGAAATTATTCATTAAATTCTAGTATTATTTCAAAAGTCAATTAAGATTGAAATATTTTTTAATATATTCTTGTTCAAAACAAGAGAAAAAAAATTGAAAAATTTTTTTTTTTACATCAAATTCAAACAAATTATTCATTTCTTTTTAAGCAGATAATTTTGAACATGGATTACCGTAAAAATGTTTAAATCTTTATACTTTTAAAATTACTTATGAAATCATTGAAATATTTTAAAACTTTGTGAATTTTTTGAAATATTTTTGAAAAAATCATTATTGTAAAATCTTAAAAATATTTCTGAAAACTTTATTTAAAAACTTACCTTCTATCTCAACCGTAGGTGCGGAGAATATCCCACTACTTGTGGATGGAGCGTACATACGGTCGTACATACGGTCTTCCGCCTCATAGTCCGTCCAACGCATTGGTGGTTCATCCTCATTTACAGATTCATTGCGATGAACCTCTTCCTCATGCTCTGGCCAAGGCTCGCACGCGGGTATTTCTACCCCGTCTTCATACGCAGGGGAGTAACCTGCAGGGCTTGATTGTGAAGCCTCTACGCGAACTATAAAATTTGAAAGACAACAAAATTTACACTTGTGAAAAAAAGGATCACACACACACACACACATACGTCACAATATTTAGATAACATTACGAAAAACACCTACCTAATAGATTTCGTGCTAATTGAGCACTTCGCTCCACGAACATATTATACGCTAAGCGTAACGCACTGTTTGAAACTAACAAATGAGATATCCGGGATATCTCATTTGGATCACACGTTGCCAGTATGTTATGGAGATATAACAGGCAATCCGCGTCCATCAGGCGATAAGCGATAGCCACCAGGCTGTAAACTAAGTCTTCAACTTGGACCATGATTTTTCAGGGGGCGGTTTGAAAATGATCACGTACCTCACTAAAGGCGATTGAGGGAAAACTGAATTTTGAGTCTGGAAGTATGACTATTTAAGAACAGAAAAAATCTACCCCTCCTACTAACCTACTTTTGTGTTTCATACTAGCCCCTGTACTTTTGAAACTTGTCCACTGCTTCTCTGGCACTGGCTAGAAAGAAGTTAAATTCTTATGACAATGAGGCATCGGTACCTGCCTTTTATATACTGTTTTTATGGTGGTGCCCGGTTAGCTTTTGAAATTCGCTCATCGATAGTGTTTACGAGGTGGTCGAACTTTTCATAGGAAATTTTCTGTATCTCTGCCTAGTCCACATAAATTTTAGGAAGCAATAGTTGGACAGGGTCTTTTCAATGCTTTAGTTTACACGTCATCGTGTAGCTAAATGTTCACAACAGGTACTTCCGCTTTTACATAAACTGAATTTAGAATGCATTGAGTTCGAAGCCCGATTTTTTTCTTCTTTCTTTTCATGAGTAACCCTAATAAAATTTTAAATTCTTGTATTGTAACTTGCATCACAAAGCATTGTACATACGTTTGTAATAAGCACTTTCCAATTCCCACGAAAAATTTTAGTATCATCTTTAGGATTCTTTTCAGAATTTTTTTACCGGATTTTTTCTGTAACCACCTTGGTAATTTATTACTTTACACCACAATTGGTTAGTTTCTAAAATCATGTGCTTTTGTTATTTAACTTTATGTGATTTTTGGAAAACGCAGATTCTTATGTGTAGTTTGTGGTATGCAGGTGTTCAACACATATTCTTTTGTGGAATTTTGGGAAATACGGAATGTCATATTTGATTGATGGATGCAGTTGTAAGTCACATATTCTTTTATGAAATTGTCGGCAAAACGGAATTTCTGGAAAATACGGACTATCATGTGTGATTTATGGGTGCAGGTGTGGGCCACATATTCTTTTGTGCAGTTTCTGAAAAATACAGAATGTCATGTGTGATTTATAGTTGCAGGTGTGAGCCACATATTCTTTTGTGATGTTCCTAGAAAATATCAAATGTCATGTGTGATTTATGGATGCAGGTGTAAGGCACATATTCTTTTGTGAAATTCCTGGAAAATTGGAATTTTCAGAACCTACGAAGTCTCATGTGTGATTTATGAGTGCAGGTGTAGACCACATATACTTTTGTGAAGTTTCTAGAAGGACATATTGTCATGTGTGATTTATAGGTTGCAGGTGTTCAAAATCTTTTGTGAAATTCCTGGAAAATAAGAGCATGTGTGATTTATAGTACACGCGTGTTCTTTTGTCTGATTTTCTTGGAAAATACTAATTCTTTTTTGTGAGTTACATACATAACATATTCTTTTGTGCAATTTCAATGACATGTAGGTTTCTTGTGTGATTTATATGAAACAGCCGGTCCATTGTGTAATTTCTAGGAAATACAGCATTATATTCTTTCTTCACATGTGCGACATAACGGTTATTCCCACACTCGCCACATATGGTTCTCCCCTATCAACAAAGAATGCTATCCCCGCTCCTCAAATATTTCACATATATAAAAGCATGTGAGGAACCTCTTTGAATCAGTTGAGTTTTTATATCTGAACGAGCCACTATGTCGCAAGTTAACATCGATTCAGTAGAGGTAGAATCATCGCAAGTCTTTGATTTTTCAAAGTCCATGGACACTCAAACTATCGAAGTTTCGTCTGACACGCAGAATAATAAAACTGTTCCTGAAACACCAAAAATAAAATGGATGATGTCTACAAATTGCATGAAGAGAACCACACAACAAATGATTCTGCCAACTGTTTACGGACTTAATCATTCATTTTCCAAGACTATTCTAATTGGACTAGAGGTTCAATCGGATGGAAAATTTCAATCGGTCATTAAAATTATGAACAGTTCAGGCAATGGAATTACCTTCGACTCGGCAACTTGGACAAATCTCAAACAGCACCTGGATATAATAGAATCGTACTACTGTGTCGGTAATTCACCTTTATACCTGCAAACCATTGAACTGGGTGAATACACGCTCCTGTTTACGACTGCTCACGGGAACAAGGCCATAATTCTCTGGGAGGGCAAGGAACGCAACGGCGAGACTAACAATGGACAGGACCAGGCAGAGATACTCAGATAATTAAGTTTAAATCTACATACTTCAAAAGTCAGGTACAAACAAAACTTGAGAAACAATTCGTCGAATTATATTTTGAAATCGTTTTTATGGAACTGACAACCATCTTAATTCCATATATTGTTGGCGAGGTTGAACTTATTTTTTCTACACGTACATAATTAAATGTATTTTGTTGGATATTCAATAAAAACAGATATGGAATTATAATTTAAAAATGTGTATATTTACTACCTCTCACTTAAAAATAGTTTAGGAAGGGGTGGGGCCCCATCCCCTTTTCGAGGCGCAACATGTCCATTCATGAATCATCGCAGGTTCGCACAGGGAGGGGGTGGGCCCCCTCCTCTTTTCCAAATTCGACACATTCATTCGATGGGAGGGGGTGGGCGCCCTCCCATTTTTCCAGGTGAGAATCATCCACTCGATGGAATCATGTTGTAATCATTTTGTAATTAGGCCACACCCCTAATTACTGCCATTTTGTTATTAGGCCACGCCACGTAATGGGCGCCATTTTGTAATTACGCCACGTCCTTTGACCAATCAGGAGAGGTCACACCCCTTTGCCTACCCCCACCCCTCCTTTAAGGCCACGCCTCTCGACCAATCACAGCCCGCGCTATACCCCAGGGTATCTACTTACGTCAAGGCAACAGCAGTATCTCTCGTGAACGATCAACACAAACTGATTTCTCGGCGTCCTTTCGCCGGCTTCCCGCTCGTCTACCTCACTTCTCGACCAAGTCCAGTAGGTGCTGCCCCCTTTTCGATCCACGTCCAGCTTTCTTCGGTAGAGTAGATCCCATCCTAAGCACCCGTGACAATCGTGCATAAATCATCACCTCGTGTCTAGTGTGCCGGTAGTGACAAAGATGGCCGCCCGTCTGTAATGACAGGTGCCGAGCCGGTTGTTATTTCGGCACTCTGCAGTTGTAGTAAATAATGATTCAACCCCGGAGAGACTCCGGTCTCTCAAGGAAACAAAGGTAGGACGTCAGGTGCCCTAATACGTAAGTGACCTAGGCCTATCCTAAATTAAAGTGTACATTGTATATATGGGTAACTTCCCTTTATGCAAAAGAAAATACTTATACATAATTAAAATTTCTTTTGTTTCACACTCATCCACACACTACACTGTGAGACTCATTCCTTAAATAATTGAATCTGAGATCGTGCTGGCCTTGGAATATGTCGCGATCATTTTAAATAATTTAAGTATGAAGTCAAGGGAGGATCCCCAACGAGTGGTAAGCCACCTCTTTACACAATATATTTTGGTTGAAAACTCAACACTTTTGTTAAAAATTCATCTCTTGGTGCACATATTTTTAGATTGAAAATTGAACTGTTGTAGAAAATTGGTCTTTTTTAAAATTCAACACTTTGGTAGAAAATTCATATATTTGTTTGAAAATTCAACTGTTTAGTTGAAAAATAACTTTTTTGTTAAAAAATCGCATTTTTGTATTTAAAATTCAACATTTGTGTTTTCGGCTTGAAGGTTTAACTCGTTGGTTAAAAATTAACTTTTTGGTTCAAAATTCGTATTTTTGGATTAAAAATTGAACTGTTTTGTAAATAATACGTATTTTTGAAAATTGAACATTTTGGTAGAAAATTTATCCAGTTGGTTAAAAATTAAGCTGTTTTGTTAAAAATTGATTTTTTTGTTCAAAATTGGTATTTTTGGATTGAAAATTGAACTGTTTTGTAAAAAATTCGTGTTTTTGAAAATTTATCCAGTTGGTTAGAAAATTCAGCGGTTTTGTTGAAAATTAATATTTTTGTTGAAAATTCATATTTTGGATTGAAAATTTAACTGTTTTGTAGAAAATTTTTCTTTTTGAAAATTCACACTTTGGTATATGCAACACCAAATACTCCCGTCGTCCTCTTTTATTAAAAAAAAGAGGGCCGACTTGCAATTTCCAAGACAGAGGAGAACAACAGGGGGTATGCCTCGCCAATTCAGAGAACGCAGTGGCTCTCATGTTTGCATTTCCTTTGCATTCAACGTCTCAAAACGATGATCGTGTTGCCACAACACGATCCCATCATTTTTCTGTAACACGATCGTCGTGTTACGGCAAAACGAAAACTCTCAACACGACGAATCGTGCTGGGAGAAGCAGAATCCGGTAGAATAGTAGTTGAGAAATTATATTTCTGGTTTCTGAACGCTGTATATTAATTTATTAAATTTTTTTCAGTTCGGCAGCAAGGACAAAGAGGCAGGGGTGGTGGCGCTCCAGTCATTCCGCTGCCACCGGGAAATCCGGCGCCACCACCACCCCCGGGCCCACAGCCGCCACCACCACCCTTAGGGCCACCACCGTCACCACCCCCGGGGCCACAACCGACTTGCAATTTCCAAGACAGAGGAGAACAACAGGGGGGTATGTCTCGCCACTTCAGAGAACGCAGTGGCTCTCATATTTGCATTTTCTTTGCATTCAACGTCTTAAAACGATGATCGTGTTGCAAAATGAAAACTCTCAACACGACGAATTGTCCTGGGAGAAGCAGAATCCGGTAGAATAGTAGTTAAAATATTATATTTCTAGTTTCTGATCCCTTTATATTAATTTTTAAAAATTTTTTCAGTTCGGCAGCAAGGACAAAGAGGCCGGGGTCGATGCAGGGGTGGTGGCGTTCCAGCCATTCCGCTGCCAGCGGGAAATCCGGCGCCACCACCACCCCCAAGGCCACATCCGCCGCCAGCGGCAAATCTAGCGCCGCCACCACCCTTAGGGCCACCACCGCCGGGGCCACAGCCGACTTGCAATTTCGGAGACAGACGAGAACAACAGGGGGGTATGCCTCGCCACTTCAGAGAACGCAGTGGCTCTCATATTTGCATTTTCTTTGCATTCAACGTCTCAAAACGATGATCGTGTTGCCACAATACGATCTCATCGTTTTTACGTAACACGATCGTCGTGTTACGGCAAAACGAAAACTCTCAACACGACGAATCATGCTGGGAGAAGCAGAATCCGGTAGAATAGTAGTTGAAATATTATATTTCTGGTTTCTGATCCCTGTATATTAATTTCTTACTTTTTTTTCAGTTCGGCAGCAAGGACAAAGAGGCAGGGGTCGAGGCAGGGGTGGTGGGGTTCCAGCCATCCCGCTGCCAGTGGGAAATATGGCGTCACAAACACCCCCGGGGCCACAGCCGCCGCCAGCGGCAAATCCAGCTCCGCCACCACCCGGGCCGATGCAGTAGCTGCAGCTGCAGCCACAATATGGCACCACCCCTGCCCTCACAGGAGGGGGAAGTGGCCAAGGTAATCTTTTTTAAGATTCATGTGAAAATTTTAAACAAATTTAATAATAATAATCTAGTGTACTGTACCTTTTTTGAAATCTTTGAAATTCTTGTATTCTTTTAAAATCTTTGAGATATTTGTGAATATCAAATTTTTTTCAAATTATTGAAATAAAAAAAAGATCCTTCCATTCTTTAAAAATCACTTGAAACTTTTTTAAGCTCTCGAAAAATCATCTTGGCATCTTTTAAAATACTCTAGAAGTTCTGAGATCCTTTACAATTTTTTGAAATTCCTTTAAATTATTGAAATCTCTTGGAAATGCTTTGGATTCTTTTCGAATTCCCTAAATATTTATCTGAAATATTTTTAAATTACTTGAAAATTGAAACTTCTTGAAGCTTTCGAAAATGCCTTCGAAAGTTCCTAACATTAATTTTTAACTAAATTTTTTTTTTTTTTCTTTAATTGTTTTCCAGAAGCTGGACCAGATGCTAGGGTAACTGCGGGGACAACGGAGGGGAAGGTCCCGGGGTGGACAGTGGAAGTTTTCCCGTCGCTACTAAGTTCCGAAACATTAAAAAAATATTTAATAATTAAATTATATTAAATAATATTTATCACAATAAATATTGATTATTTATAACAAATTTTAAAAAAATTGTACAAGTTTTTTTTAAAGAACTTACACAATGTTCCTTTTAGGTAAGCGTGGCTCACTCGGAGAGAAAGTTTTACAGTTTATTATTATTAAAACTAGGTTACTTGTTAAACCTTTGGAAAATAGATGTCTGGAAACTTTTGCACGGCATCCCATATAAGAGAAAATAAATTTTTATACTCCTACATGTACGTGAGTCATTATTTGCTTTATGTAAGATTTCAATTTCAGTTAACGTTTACCCAAGATGTTTACACATAAATCTGTCTTGGGTCCTAGTTTAGGACGCACGTGATGTTTTTTTCAGTTGAAAATTCAACTGTTTGGTTTAAAAGTTGTCTTAATAGTTGAAAAGTCATTCATTTTATTGAAAATTATCTTTTTGGTGAAAAATTAACTAATGGTTGAAAATTCAACTATTCCAGTTAAAAGTTCATCATTGTAGTTGAAAATGAATCTTTCTGGTTTAAAATTCAGCTATTCCAGTTGAAGATTCATCATTTTATTTGAAAATTCATCAGTTTGGTTGAACATTATTTTTTTACCCTGAAAATTTAATTCTTCAATTTTTCGTAGGCAATTTATCTTTTTTTTGTATATGAAAATTCGTCTTTTTTGGTAAAAATTTATCTTCCTGGTTGAATATTTATTTTTTTGGTCGAAAATTCAATGATTCTAGTTAAAGATGCATCATTTTAATTGAAAATTCAAAATTTTGTTTGTAGATATAACTATTTTTTTGAATATTAGTTTTTTTTTTGGTTGAAAGTTATTATTATTATTTCTTTTTAGATTCTCATCGTAATGAATTATACCATTAAGCCATTTCCCTTTCAGGGTAGGCGTGACACTACCCGATTCGGGTAGTCTTTCTAGGTGGATAGTTTCTTGTAGTAAATAACTACAAGTGTGGGCTCACCACACCCACAATGTGCCAACAGCACTCAGTTTTTCTCGAATGGTCACCCATCCAAGTACTAACCGCGCCCAACACTGCTTAACTTCAGTGATCTGACGAGAACTGGTTTTTTCAGCGTGGTATGGCTGTAATGAGATGTAAAATTATGTATAGTATGCAAAATCGGGCTTAGTTCAAGTCTCCATGTTTTGAGACGCTCTGAGTCAGGAAGACCGGAATTTCCAAAGAAATAATTTTTTTTCATTATAAAATTTATTTCTAAATGTTTCTAAATAGTATTGATAGAAGAGAACATTTCAATTGTAAATGATTCTTTAACATTGGGAAATAATTCTGTTCTTAATATTTCGCTACCATATTATAATTTCTAAACTTTTTTAAATTTTCAAAGAGTTAAGAAAAATTAAATTTTTTTAAAGATTTCTGGAAATAATTTAAATGGTTTATGTCTAATCTTAAAAGAATAATTTTAAGTTTTCAAGAATTCAAAATGTGTTGAAAAAGAATATGGAAGACTAAGAAAATTCTTTTAATAGTTGAAAATCCTCGATCACGAATTATCAGTTTTCAACCAAAAAGTTGCATTCTCATCCAGAAAAAGTTGAAATTTCTACAACAGATGATATTTTAAAACCAAAAACACGAATTTTCAACCAAGAAAGACCTTCTAGCCAATGAAGAAAAAAAATTCATCCAAAATGTGGAATCGCGGAATATTCTTGGCAAAAAGACGAATTTTCGAAAAAATAGTATAATTTTCAAACTGAAAATATGAATTTTCAACGAAAAAGTTCGGCAAAAAAAATTCGACCAAATAGTTAAATGTTCAATCGAAAAAGACAAATTTTCAACAAAATTGAGTTTACCTAAATATTTTTTTAATTCCTAAAAAATTAAAGAAGTGTCTCGAAGTCTTCCATATTCTTTTTCCACACATTTTGAAATCTTAAAAACTTAAAATTATTATTTTTCATTGAACTTAAACCATTTAAAATTTTCCCAGAAATCTTTAAAAAAAGTTCATCTCAAAATCTTTCGAAATTTTTAAAAAGCTTCTACATTTTTGTTTGAATTCTTCAAAATAAATTATTCCCATAATTTTATTTTTCTTATATCTCTTTGAACATGTACAAAAGTTTACTAATTATGTGTGGATGAAGTAAAATTATTTATTTGGAAATTTCGATGTACAAAATCGATGGTGCAGAAAATTCAGAAATCGTTATTAAAAGATAAATAGCCTGAAAACAGTCACTAAAAGTGACTAGAAAAAGATATTATAGAGATATTTAGTAACATCGCTTTCTTTAGGAAACTAGAACATGGTCCGCACTGTAGCGCGCACTAATTATCCTTTCCTTAGAAAAAAATCTACTGAGTGGAATTACTTTACTAAAAATTCAGTTTTTTGGTTGATGATTCATCATTTTAGTTGAAAAATCTTTTTTTCTTTGTTCAAAATTTAGCTATTTTGTTAACATTTTCTTAGGATTATTTTTTAACTCAAAATTTAACTATGAATAATAATTTGAAAATTCAACTATTTGGTTGAAAATTTCTATATTTTGTTGAAACTTTGTCCTTTGTCATAGAAAATTAATCTTCTTGGTGACTCATTCACCTTTTGGTTGAAAATTCATGTATTTTGTTAAAAAATATTCTTTTTTGTTAGAAAATTAGTTTTTCTGATTGAATATTTATTTTTTCAAATAAAAATTATCAAAAATTATCAAAAGATAATTAAAATCTGTGTCCCCCGCCGATACGCGCACCAAGATAATAATATCTTTGCGTGCACTCCCCTTGTTAGGTTCACGCAATGAAAATCCCTAATTTTCGTTTTTGGGAATGAAAAATCAAGATATATCACAAAAAATTTGTAAAATTAAGATAGCAATAAAAAATCAGGACATGTCCTGATAAAACAAAAAGTGTGGTCAACCTCACCATTCAAAAAAGGTCAGTGACCTTTTTCATACGTGATTTGATATTTTCATTCTTGAGGCAAATACTTACCGACTGAGACTTACCTTACAAGAAGCTTACATGCCTTACAGCTGCTGTAAAAAAAGCTAGTGGCATAGAGGGCGTACTAACCACCATAAACTTTGAAACTAATTTTCAATGTTTCGCCACTTACAAATTATTTATGAAATAAACTTTTTTAATTGCCTACAAACAAGGTTAGTTCCGGGACATTAGTTACTATGTTTTTTTGCTTGTCCTAAGTTTTTGGCCCAAAATATTGTGTAGTTTGGAAGTAAAGCTGGGGAGAATTGTGACACACATAAGCTCAAAATACACACACACTATCATACACACGCTATCATTCCCCAAAATTTTAAGAGAAAATATTCATTATTGTAGGAAAAAAGCAGAGGGAACCTAACACTGGTAAAATCGATAATTTTTTAAGTATCACATGCCCTTAATGCTATGTTCTTACAGTTGATCCTGTGAATAGCACGCAGTTCAAGTGGCACCTCAGCTCGCACCTCATGGTGATTCCAGACTCACATATGGCTGCCACAGATTGCTGGAGTACAGTTTTAACTTGAGAAAACATGTAGACATGAATTCATAAAGTTGACATGTCGCCCTATTGATTCAGAAAAGACCGTATTTATTAGGAAACTTTGTCAGGTGACATCATTTCTTATTAATTTTAATAAACTAATCAATTCAAATTTACTTTCAACCAAACAGATGAATTTTTAACTACAGTTACGATGAATATACAACTGAAATAGTTGCATAATCAGTTACAATAATTGGTTTTTAATTTAAAAAAAAACTTTAAAGCCAAAAAACGAATTTGTCTGCAAAACAGTTGATTTTTTAACCCGAGAATATGAATTTTCCACCAATGTTTTTCCAATTTTTAAAAACGCTTTTCCATTCAAACAAATGGATTTTCAACTAAGGCAGATTTATGCTTAAGCCAAAAAGAGAAATTTTCAACAAACCTATTCAATTTTCAAGCAAGCAATATTTCAGCTTAATTTTCATCTTCAGGAGTGCGGAACTAAAGACGAAAGAAATAGAAATATGGCGAATAAATTACTAACAAGAATTTCAACTTGTTTTTTCACTGGCCATTAATATATTAGGCCTACAAATTAATTCATTCCCTATAATATCATGTCTTGTAACTCTTGGTCGTACTTACATTTTTCCCCGTCCACACAATATAATAGGAAACTCTTCGGTTTTAATAATCTAGTACTAACCCGACTCGACATGAAGGCACCCAAATTTCTTCGAGTTCGCGATCTCGCATCCCCCACCACCATCGTTCTGCGTCGTGCGCGCGCCACATGTCATCGTCTCCCTTCACCCAGACCCCATAACCCGAGTTTACGCGAAAGCACCCGACTGTGCTCGAGTGAGCTAAGACGCAGCCCCCCACCATCAAATCGAGTCCCAGCGTGTCGGTCCCAGCAGAGCACCCCCGAGCCCTCCAACCCCCCGTAACGCGAGTTGACACGCAAATAGCCGACCGCACTCGAGTCCGCTATCTCGCACTTCCCCCCCACTACCATCGTTCCGCGTTGTGCCGCGTCATGCGCGCGCCACATCGCATCGTCTCTTCTCGCCCCTTTCCCCGTAATGCTATTTCGCAACACAACCCCACCCCTTGATCGCATCCGGTGTATAGAAGGGCGGGGAATTCTGGAGTCCTAGGGCCCCTGGTACGATCAGGGACTCTCCGCTTCTCTTTTTCCTATTACTTTTCTGTTTGTCTATAAGCATAGTCTCTAAAATAGTAATTTAAAAATTAAACTGTAGGTCCTTAAACTTTACCTTAAACTGTAGGTCCCCTCAGAAAAAGCTGGTTCCGTACCAAGGTGTAGGCTGAATTTCGAGCGGACTAGCCTTGGGGGTCGAAGTCGATTTTGAGAAGACTCGAAAAATCAGTCAGCGATCTCTTTGCGCTTGAGGCTCCTACGGAGGACTCTTGCTCGGCGGTCGCTGGCCAATTTTCGAATAATGAACACATACACTTACATAACGCACCAGGGCAGTGCTTCGAATCTGTGCATCGAACTGATGACCTCAGAGGGATCGCTCCGTCCACCCTAGTCTGGCCGTATCCCCCCTTTGTGGCCTGCTAAGGGAGGCTGCTGAATGGCAGAGTGGGTGAGGATCCCATTGCCTGATCAAAAAAAGAGGATGTCATTTACCGTGCGATAGGTATGCCTGGCACCTGAGAGGTATAATCTCAGAACGTTGGTAACAACGAAACCCACCGAGATCCAAAAACACTCGGCGAAAGATGGACGGATTCGGACATTTTTTCATTGACTTGCATTATTACAAGTACTGTAGCCGTAAAAAATTTTTCTGTTGATGTAGCGACAATTTCGGCTGCCCGCTGGAAAAACTTAAGAGATGATTATGTTAAGCAAGAACGTAAACTTAAGATGAATGCGACGGCACAGATAACATTCCGATACTTTACGCAAATGGCCTTCTTAGCACCTTACATTGGTCACGAAGAGTAAGTATCATTTTCCAAAAATTTAACTCCACACTGAATATTACTGAATGCATACATAAATAATATTTCTCTACTTTGCAGCTTGCATAATGCAGATCCCAACGTGGCTGATGTACGCGAAGGCAACAACAATGCCGTGGAAGATACGCATACTCCATTCAGTCATAAAATTATCCAATTAAGCCCAGAATTAATTTCCGATGCTTGCAGTGGTACAGAAAGTAATGCTGAGCCCTTGAAAGTACTTCCAAGGTATGGAAAGCCTACCGTGAAATTTGACGGTTGTCGTCTCTTCGTCCAAGGAAGGCAATACCTCCTTCTTCAGAAATGTGCCCGTCAAACGCAATGCAAGCACTGCAGCACTGCAGCCTGTTAGGGCAGATAAGCTGACGAAGGAAGGTAGAAGGGTTGTCCCGGAATTAGACAACCATGCTAAGTCCAAAAAAAAGGAAGCTGGAACAGCAGGGTGACTCCTTGGACGAAGCGACGAAATGTTTCACGACGGTTTTGAAAATATTGGAGGTATACTACACACGAAAAAATGCTAAACTATGCGGTCAATCGTCAGCAGTAAGAAAAGATCAACGTACGATGGACGAGTACGAATCATTGCTCCTGAAAAAGTTCCGCGGACTTCCACCGGCCATGAAGGCAGGAGCTCTTCGTGAATTACTTGAAGAGTAAAGTATGCCGACAGTATAAATATAGAAAAACTAAAAAGTTCGCTATTATATTTCAACTTACCGTTGAGAAAAATGTTAAATGCTCATTAAAAATGAGATTTTATGTCATTATAAAAAGTTGTAAAATGATCTGCAATGCCAAAAAAAGAAATATTACACGAAGAAAAAAAGTAATCTATTTACCTCATTCCTTTAAAAATTATTTCATTTTTATGAAATTAGTTCATTCAACATCTATATGAATTCGTATGGTGATGAAAAAATTAATTCCAAAAAGAGAGTGAAAAAATTGTTGTTTTAACTTTTTTCAGCTGTGGCTTATGAAGGTGATTTCTTCATTAACTTGCAATTCTGTACGTGTACGGTAATGTTTCAGATACCGACTGGTAGGCGATAGATTCAAGTACAGATGTGGGTTAGAAACCCAATCAATATTTCTTTTTGAAATAAATTTTTTGTTATACGCGAAGAAAAATGCAGAAATAATTTTTCCGAAGAGTGCTTTGATCTCACTTTGATTTGTTTCAATGTAGGTATTTTGTGTTTATGTACAAAAAGTTCCTATAGAGCAAATTAGCCCTCTAAGGAACAGTCAAAATAATAGAACCTATCAGTAAGTAAACGGCGATCCGAGACACAAAGTGCGATTCCTTACAATTAAATACAAGTATTTTTAAAGATGTAGATAAGTATTTGAAAAAATTCCTTAGACAATGTTCCGGTAATGATACATATAAAACTTCGATAAAGTTACCAGTGCGTGATTTCCACTGTTGGATTGGAGATATTTATTAAATATTAAAAAATGTACTGCTTTACTAGATGTGCAGTTAAGATTAAATTCAAAATAAGATGCGTCGTGCAATATTAAATATTCAGCGGGCTTACACACGTTGTTAATAGGAAATAATGTTGAGTCTGCGAGCCGTCTGAGACACTGTACCAGATCGCTACCACTCATATTACGCATGCGCAGTACATCTGGACTGTTCTTCTGGTTTATTTTTAAGAAATGAAATACATGTTGTTAAAGGATTTGTTCGAAATCTAATTGTTAATGTGTCTTTACATGCCTAATCTCGTATCATTTTTTGAACCTTTTTGTGACCATCTTTCTCTTCCTGGAATGTTTTGAATACGGTAAAATATTAATATGCTTCTTTTTTCGAACCAAAAACTCTGAAATAAAACTAGTAGCCACTTCTTTCGCACCAAAGTACCATTATCAAATTTCAACCTAAAATCTTAAATCTTTATTTTATTACTCCGCTTTACTCTCGTTCAATTGAAAGTCGAAGCCTTCGTCCGTTAGGAAAAACTTGGCCAATGCTTCTCTTTGAAGTGACACTGTTGCACGTGCATTCACTTTTTGAAACAGTTGTTCCTCCAGTCCTTCTCCATTACTTGCGGCTACAGGGGCGTCTTCATCGAGCTGAGCCGCAATTTTTCTCCATTCGCTGCGAATGATATAAACATTTTCTCCTATTCTATCTACAAAAGTGGCATTTGCGTACGTTCGGTTTTCCGGCTGCAGTGTCAACTCGTTGTCTATCAAAAAATTGTGTAGGCACACTGTTGCTTGTACAATTGCGATGTTGGTAGAAAAATTGAATCCTAACGCCTGACGTAAAACTCGCTACTTTTCAGTTAAAATCCCAAAAGAATTCTCTATTTTCATTCGCGCTTTTGATAATCTGTGGTAAGAAAAAACATCATCCGAACACTTAAATGTATTTGTAGAATTAGCATGCAGTATTATGTCTTGAAATGAGTTTCCTTTAACGGTCTATGTATATGTGCCTGCAAATGTCCGAAATGAAGCAAAACAAATCACTGAAAGTGGTGGCTTGCTGATATTTAGAAATGGATAATAGTAATAACCTGTAATTATAAAGCGTTTCCTTCACTGAAGTTGCAAATCTCCGTGCGTATGGCCGTGGATGAGGCAATGAGGCAGAGCATCCTCAATGCCTAGTAATGCACACGGTGGTGGTAAGTTGGCTCGATCGTGTTCGAGAGCTTGAAAAAACGCAGTGTTTGCAAAACCTTGTGTCACTTAACGATCCTACAAAAAATATTGGCATGGGTAAAGCATTTTTATTACTGATAATTATTGCAATGTATCTTTCTTACAACTCACCATAGTCACCTATGTCCACCCAGGTAAAGCGGTGGTGAGCATCCCAAATTGCCATGAGGCAGAAACTAGTATTTTTTGTAATTCAAAAATTCGCTCCCTAATCGTGGAGTTTTTAAAATTCGAATGTGTTTCACAACGTAAAAGGAGCGCGCAACCGTTTGCAGACTGTCGCCATGTGCTAAATAACTACAAACATGAAAAACATTTTGTACACTTAAGCCAGTGCCGGTGTAGCCATTTGCGAAAAAATTCATGAAGACTATTTAAAGACTCTTTAAATTTTGTGAGTACCCAAAACATCATGGTTCGTTAATTTGAAAAGGATATTTCGGCACTACAATTACTACTTGATCATAAAAGTATGCCTTCGGATAAAATGTATGAATTTTATAAACAAATTGTGTATATAAAAGGTTACTGTAAACGCACAAACATTTACAGGCATAAGATCGTGCCAGTGCTAACACATTTTGTAACATCATTGAACAACAATTAAGAAAAAAAAATTATTTCTTCTTCACTTTAAATTTTCACACAGGGCATTTGTTTGGACGAATTATTTATAAAATGAGGAATTATTCTAAGTCTCCCTGGAAACGTGAATAATGGACAATAAAGAGATACAATTGTTTCTTCTTGATTTCGAATATTTACAGTAGGGATTTGTTTACATAATTCCTTTCTGAAATTAAGAGTATACCATTAAACCATTTCCCTTTCAGGGTAGGCGTGACACTACCCGATTCGGGTAGTGTTTCTAGGTTTTTCTTGTAGTTATAAATAACTACAAGTGTGGGCTCACCACACCCACGATGTGCCAACAGCACTCAGTATTCTTGAATGGTCACCCATCCAAGTACTAACCGCGTCCAACGCTGCTTAACTTCAGTGATTTGACGAGAACTGGGTTTTTCAGCGTGGTATGGCCGTAATATCGAAAAATATATTTTTATCATCGAGTATCGGGGGAAAATTATATTGTTTGTGACACGTGTGAAAAAATTTCATGGCGCTGTACTGTTTCTGTCTACTATCCATTTCATAAATCCTGGCTCCTCTACAAATCATTGAATAACTCAATCAAAAAAATCGCTTAAAAAAAGGATTAACATCTTGTCAGTCCTCATTTTATTATGAATAAGTGCACTATCACTTGATCGCGATTCGTCCATAACTTTCGATGCAAATTTGCAGGGAAGATGAAAAAACGTGGTTAAAAGCACCTTTTATAACTTGGTCAATTTTCGACCGTTATATTTCGTGGAAAAATGCATGAATTCTTTTGCAAAAAATGTAGTAGTTACCGACAAATTTTAGGATCTTTGTCAGATACCTATTATTTCAGCAAAGACCAATTGCCAGAAAACACTAATATTCAAAATATGCGAGAAATGTAATTCGAAAAAATAAAATTGTATAAATGGACATCCGCATGCGAGCGATGTTATGAAAGAGGGCATCATTCGATCAATTGCACACGTCCTATAAGAAATTTTAACTATAAAAATAATTGAAAATACCTCCTGTAACGAATAAATTCAAACTTACACAATTATATTTTGTAAAAATCAAGCAACCATAGAAATAAATTCTATATACCGTCTGAACCTGTGGAAATATACTGTTCGCAAACGTTTTATCCGATTTTACGACCTATCATTATAATAGAGCAGGAGGAAGATGCCGAAGGACTTGTAGTTTTTATTACATCTATTCTATTTAAACCGAAAATTCCTCTTATTCCCACGAAAATATATCTCTCACAATAAGTTTAAAGTCGAGGACGTAGACACCTGCCCCAAAGGTAAATTCAACTCACTCACATTTTTTCTATCTATACGAAAACCTATTCAATTTAAAATTCAATGGAAAAGTTTGAGTATTATTCATATCATTCAAAATACTCAAATCTAAGTTGAGGGGGGGGGGGTCACGGCCTGTGACCGTAATATATACGTAATATTTACTTATTTATAATAATAATCATTTATCAATATCAATTTGTAAATTCGATTACAAAAGGCCACCCCGAAAAACGTTAACAATCCCTAAAAGCATTTGAAATGCCTCGAAATCCTTGGCGATTGAATAAAATGTTTAAATCTTGCGAAATTCCTTGAAATATCTTAAAATCCCTTGAAATCTTAGGAATTCATAGGAGTCTATTGGCATGTAATTAAATGTTATTGATTTCTAAAGTTCACTAGAAATATATTAAAAGTCGTAAGAATATCTTATATAATCAATAATAACGAAGGATGTATATAAACCTCGGAACAACAATTTCCAACGCAACCAAAAAGACGAATTACTAAGAAATAACGTTTTATCAGTGAAGATTATTTTTCTACCAAACAAAGCAGAATTTTCAACTAAAAATGATCAACTCAAACAAAATGTACAAGTTACATTATCAGTTTGAAGAAAAGTAATTTTAAACCTCTATGCTCATTTTCGAGTTTCTCTAAAATAAGGTGGAGAATCTTTCACTTGTATTGCAAAATAATATTATCAACTTTTCTTAGTTTAACTCTGTATCGTCGAAAATTCTATGATCTGCACAAGTTATTGACTGTACTCTGTTTTAGCAGTCCACGTACTTGGTGTCGAGAATACAATAATCTCTTGCCCGTTCATCTGTGCTGCTAAAACTTTTGAGAAGAAAATTTCTAAGTCGAGTTACAATGCGAAAACCTCAGACTCAGAAATTATAATCCTCTAGTTTACTGACAATTCCTTGGCGATGCTGCAGAACGCCGCGCCCGAAAATCTCGTGCATCGAGTGAGAGTGCCAACGTTTCCCGCGACCCGCACTCGTACTAGATGTCGAGGATGCAATCCCCTAGTCAGCAGTAGGGATCCCGGAATCGAGTCCGGTTTTTCGGAGGATTCGACTCCTTGCGTTCGAGAATCGATTTTTCGTAGTCGACGCCGCCTACTCGGAATCGGCTCCAAAGTCGACTCTCGGCGCCGGCATTCGACTCCGAGAATCGAATAATAGATATTAAGAATTATTTTGGGTAAATATTAATTGCAGATAATATTAGATTCAATGAACTATTGATTTTAATTGATATTAACATTAATTCATTAATTAGTAATTTAGATTAAAATTAATTATGTATTTTAATTAAAATTACGTATTAACTCAAATCAAATTTCAAATATTCGCAGGCTTTCATAAAGGGAGGAATCGGAGTGGAAGATTCGATTCTCACGGTCGATTATTCGATTCCTGGAACTGACAAATTTTTCCAGAACCGAAGCATCGAGAATCGACGCCTTCTTTCGGTTCCGCAAACCTAGTCAGCAGGGACTAAGAGCGAATCACGTTACAAATTTCTGACAAAACACCTTTTGTATGATTCAATTTGAAACGCCTAAAATTCCTATCATTCAAGTAAACATATTGTATTTTCAACAAAATAGGTGACTTTTTAACAAATTAGTTAAATTTTCAACAGAAGAGTTGAATTTTCAGCCAAGAAAGATTTTTTAGTCACATTTTCTAACCAAATAGTTGTACGCTTTAAGACAAAATTTATGACATTTTCTCACCGGAAGCAATTAATTAATTTTCAAACCAAAATGAAAATTGTTGAACGGAATAGTTGATTTTTCAAGCCAAAATGATGAATTTTCAACAAAAAAGTTAGTATGTAACCAAATAGTTCAGTATTTGGATTTGGTGTCAAAATATTTTTAACAAAATTTAATTTAATTTTCAACCAACTAGTTGAATTTTCTACCAAAATATTTGAATGTTCTACCCCCCCCCCCCCCACCCCGCCAAAAAAGGAATTTGAAACAAAATAGTTAAATTTTCAACTAAAATTATGAATCTTCAAACAACTGAATTCAACACTCTTCTCAGATTCTCAAATTGTTATTTGAAATCAAACACACTTGAATTCAGTTCTCAGATTTTTATTTGAAATCAAACACACTTGAATTCAACCAAAAAAGACGAATTTTCCAAAAAAATAGGCAAATCCTCGATCTTATCAGATTTTTTTTCTACCGAACTAGTTCAATTTTCAACCAAAAAAGTAATAATTTCTTTGGTCCTAATCGGGTGCTAGTAACCCTATCGGGACTAAAATTTGGTCTAACTTTTGAATGCAAATATATATTTTTTTTTTTCAAAAATAGCCAGGAGTTGAAAAGTATGGGAAATGAAAAATTTACATTAGAAAAAAAATTCGCTTTTTTTCGACATCTAGACAGTCCTTGAAATCATTTGTGACGCCAACCATCTAAAATAGATTCTCATACAACCGACTGATTAGCTCTAGATTAGTTGGATCATGGATTAGCTGGTTATAAAGATCACTTGGTTAAAATTAATTAAAGGGTTAAAACATATAAATTATCGTGCAAGTCCTGATTTCTAATTTATATGTTTTTATTATTTTAGGGCGTATTTCCGAGTTTAAAAGTGGACCTTGGATCGAGGCACGGACGGTCTTTCCTGGGCATAAATGTGCAATATATTAAAAATGCGAAATTAACGCTGAGAACGCTTGCGGTGAAGGAGTGCACCAAAAGCCACACTAGCGATAATTTACTCACGATGATTCAAGACGACTTGGCCGAGTATGCCATTAGGATAGAAGATTTGGACTCCTTCGCTTCAGATAATGCCCCTAATGTGATAAAGCTATGCAGAATTATCAAAGAGGCACAAGCTAATATCAATCAAGGGGACATGATTTATGAAGTTATTGAGTACCCTGCAACTAATGATGTCGAGGAAATGAGGGAAGCCACCAATCATGAAACAGATGAAGCCGTGAATAACCTTATCGAGGATACCATGCAGAGCATATTGTCGCGAAAATGATCGAGAATGATTTTTTTGTAAGGGTGCGACATACAGTTAAAATTTTAAGGACAGAGAAGGTCTCTCTAGCAATTAGAGACGTTTATATGTATGCCATTAAATCTGTGTTGGACAATGATACGCGGTGGCATTCAACGCTGGATATGCTGCTGTCCCTTGAAAAGCTGAAGACTTACGCGAAACTGTTAAAGAAATCCAAGATGGCGGAGGATGACTGGGTGCTGGTAGATGAATACTTAGAGGCATTGACACCAGCAAAAATTGCAACGAAGGAGTTACAGAAGAAGAGCCTTCTGCTGTCAGATTTTCATCTTGTGTGGGTGAAGTGTATTAACGAAACAGCGGCAGTGGACTCAGAGTTGAGTCGAGCCATATTTACTTCGATGAAGGCAAGGGAAGGACTTCTCCTTGAAAACCAGGCTTTGCTGGCATCGATTTATTTATATCCTCGATGAAATGCCACCCTCACAAGGAAATCAGCAGAGGAAGCAGAGAAGCTTCTCGTGGAACTTTGAAGGAAGCTGCAGCCACGCAGACAATAGACAGAGGAGCCAGCTTGTGAAGCTTCTGATGATGCACAGGAGAGAATGGAGGAGTACAAATATGTCGTAGAATCGGAATATATGAGGCAGCAACGAGAAGAGGATGGGAATGAGGTGAGGGACATCGCACCTCTTCTGCGGTCATTCCTCAAGCAGAGAATTTTGGTAAAGAAGGGAACAACATTATTAGATTTTTAGAATGGTGTCCGATTTTCCGAGCCTCAGCTATATGATCTGGCAATGATAGTCCACGCTGCGCCAGCTACCCAATTCAGCGTTGAAAGATTATTTTCAGGTATGCGGTTTATCTTCTCCACTTTGCGGGCAAACCTGAAAGGTCACAGGATTAATGACATAATGGTCATTAGATGCAATGCGGACCTGATGACCGTTCAAAAAGTGCCATCCAAAAAACGGAGAAGAACGGTCGTGAATATTGCTTCGGCTCCGGTGGAAGAACTGGAACTAGGAGCAGCATCGACAAGCAATTTGGATGTGGATCAGATGAGTATAGACGACATGAGTTTTAGTTTAGCCACTTCAGACTCTGATTAGGCATAATTAAAATTCGCACATGTCAATTGAGACGCCGGATCTTATAACCGCCTATAGAATTTGTCGGCTAAGAGTGGGGAGACCCCTGGACTTCGCTTAAACATAAGGGATCAGAGGCCTCACCACTCTTAGGCGACAAATTCTATGAGCGATTATAGAATCCGGGGCCTCAATTATGGGTGGTGTTTTTCAGTGGGTAAGAATCTTACACTACCGAGAAGTGCAGACCCTTCTCGTGTGTCCTTTGAAGATTCCTCACCATACCTCGTAAAAAAAAGAAAAAAAATGTATTGTGAAAATGTTCCAAATCTGATAATTCTATGTAATATTGGGTAATTCCGTATGTAGTCTCATGTAATATTGCTTAATCTTATGTAATCTTGTATAATCTTGTGTAATCTTATATAACGTTCTAGAAATAAGCGATTGGACACGATTCATAACGTATATATTTATAAGTGGTATATTATTGTATAACGTTTATTTACTTCTTTCTAAATTCATATCGTTGAGATTTTTTTGTTTGTAAGAGTAAAAAACCGCTTGTAAATAATTATCGCAATATCAAAATGCTGGGGTGAGAACTTAACCTCTAATTCAGAATAATGGATACCCAATTGAAAACGATTGGAATAACTCATTAAATTCTTTTAATTTTTAGTAGAAAAACTCATCCAATCCTTTTAAATTTCTTACAGTATAACAATTTTCAATTTATAAATAAGCTTGATTTGAAATTCTCGAAAATTTCTTGTTTAAAATATTTAAAATATTCAATGTTGAATATTTCCAATAATTTGGTTTGAAATTGCTACAATTAAAATCTTTGAATTTGAAAGGTTTAACATTTTTAAAGGAATAGTATTAGATTGTTCAAAAGGCTTTATGTAATGGAAAAGTTTGACAAATTAACAGTAATTGACAGAAATGGACTTGGAGATTTAACTATTCAAAATCTGTTACAGATTAAACTATTTTAAAAATTAAACATTAAAAATTATGGTATTTACAGGTAAATAGTTCAAAATTGTATTAAATACTTGCAGGAATCATAGCAACTGGTTTCCCTTTTGAGCAACAACAGAGCAAAACATTGCAAAATAAATGAATTTTTAACAAATACGTAAATTTTTCACTAAAAAATATCTATTTGTTGTGAAGTTGTGTGGCAAGGTAGGAGAGGATACAATCCTCAGACCTTCCCACAAGGTGTTCACCCTGAGATCCTGGCTATTTGGGAACAAGATTTCAGAATGGCATTTTCAAGCCGCGCCGCGCTTTTTATTCTTGCTGCTCCACTTCGCCCTCCCTCGCTTGCGTAATATCGCTCGGGTGGGAGTTCTCGAGCCTGCGCTTTGAGGATTCTCCTGTGTGATGCAATTTTCTACTTGCATCGCTCAGGAGCTGCCTCCTTGGCCTATATTCAGGCGACCCTTTTAACTTGCAGGTTACAGTATATTATATTTATTTCTGTACTTTGGCTTGGGATTGCTTATTTAGATATTGCAAAATAAAGTACACATTTTATTTATCATGATTAATTCAATATTTGTTTCTTATTTTGCATTAAATTTTATTTTCAGCTACCCTGGAAAATGTATAATTTCAATAAATTTATATTATTACAATTCATAATATGCATTGGTATTGAAACATGCGTATTTTCATTCTCTTGTTTTTATTATTGAAAAAAAGTGCGCATACTGTAAGAGAAAAAAACTATTTTGTTACTAAACATTTTATTGCAACTTGTGTAATTTTTTGATAAATTTAATTTGTTTATTTTCAATGATATTTTTGACAATTTAAACTTTTTTTGTTTAAATATATTGTTATAAGAAGAGTTTATAACAAATTTGTTGCTCTTTTTTGGGTTAACAAACTTTTTTCATTTATTTTTTTCGTTTTTTGTGCCGTTTGTCTAGAAATTCAAATCTTCTAGTTTTAATACAGTTGTTTACGAATAAAGCAAAAACTATGTGTCCTATCAAAAAGTGATCTGTAACAAATTTGTAGATCTTTGTTGAGTACACAATTTTCGTCAGCTAATCTTTTTTTGTATCTTGTATAGTTTGACCGCAAAATGGAATTTTTCATTTTTCATTATTTTTGTGTGCGGTCAAAACTTGAATTTTCGATTTTTCAAAAGAATTCAAAAAGTTGTTGTGGTGATTTTTCATACGAAAAAAGTCATAAGGATAAATTGTTCGTCTTTTCGAGTACTATTAACAACCGCACATAGAATTTTCAAATCTTGAAAAAAGTGGTTTTAAAAATTTTGAAACTGCGTACACTTTTGGAATTTTTCTCCAAAATGGCCGGCTAACGAACTTGACGTTTCTTTTAGGACACTTGAAGAGCCAAATCCAATCTGTCAATTCTTTCGAAAGTTATCGTGCTCACAGACAGCCATACATACATACACAGATGTATACATACATACATACAGCCAGACACATTCGTAAAAACTTGTTTTCCGGGTTCAGGTGGTCTCAAAACGTGGACATTTGACAAAAACGGGGGGGTTCAAATTTTACACAAAGCTAATAACTTCTCTGATGAATTTTTAAATAAAATTGTAAATATTTAACTGAAACAGTTGAATTTTCAACCAGAAACATGATTTTTTTACTGAAATGATGGATCTTTAAATAGAATAATTAAATTTTTTACCAAGAAGATTAATTTTCAACCACGGAGATGAATTTTTACCAAAAGACGAATTTTCAACTCAAAAAGTAATTTTTTAACCAAAAATTAAATAAGTAAGCAAAAGAGTTTTGCTTTCAACCAAATGATTTTATTTCCTATCTAAAAGATCAATTTTCAACTAAAATAATAAATATTTAATTTAATTACTTTAATTTTTACCCAAAAGAAGAATTTTAACCGAAAAGACGAATTTTTATCGAAATTGTTAAATTTTCAATTCGAAAAAAACAAATTTTCATCCAAATTGTTGCATTTTGAATTAGAAATGCTTAACTTTAAACTAAAAATGGAACAGTTAAATTTTCAGTTAAAGAAACTAATTTTCAACTAATTTAAATCTTCAAAAATCTACACTTGGTTCCAAAATTTTTCAAAATTTAAATTATTTTGAATCTTTTGAAAACTTCTAAAGCTTCTACATATTTTAAAGGAAATGACACGATAATGATGAAGTCATTTTACTTATTAATTAAAAAAGGCAATGTAGGGATCTTATATTAGATAAACTAGTTCTTGTATTCTAAACAATTTATCTAATTAAATAAGACAATATTATTTTACTTCACTTGGAAATTCGGACTCGTTCGAGATCAAATGAAAGATTGACCAAAAGTCTGTTTTACTCAGGTAACGAACGTTTCCATTCAGAACTTATATAACCCGTTCCTGTACACAGGATCTTTTCTTGGGTTTCGTTTTGCTCATGTACAAAACTTCCAGTTACAACGACTAGTTTAAATCTTTTTGGTTCAAAATACATGTGTTTCGGTTTAGGAGGGTTACGCTCTGTTTCCTTAACCTACACATGGTGTTCCTGCCTTGATTTTAAATTGCTAACCATTCTCTCCCTTAAACCCTGTTTGTTTACTAGTACCTGCACAGCAGGTATACGTTCACTCTGGAAAAAATTTCCAGCAGAGCGCAATAAAAATGGACCGTACCTGAGCTGTACGAAACCTCAAGTTCTGTTTTAGAATTTACCGAAGTACGAAACCTAAAAGGGCAAAACCTTTTACTCTCAGTCCCTGCTCGTCAGTTCGGCTGTAGGAGAAACGGGAATCAAACGACACTCGGTGTCGAGACAGTGATGCTAATAGACCGCGACTTTTTCAACTGCGCAAGCGTTGCGTTGGAAGGGGAAAGCCACGCTATTGGCCGTAATACGCGCGCTTATTTTAAATGCTTCAAATTCATTTTTATTTTCAAGTCGAGAAATTGTAATAATTTATGCTAATATGGTTCATATATATTACTACAATAACTATAAGATCCATGATAATACCGTATTTTATTATTATTACTATGGAAAATGTAATGTACTTAATATCCGATTAAAATATCAAAGTTTGTCTACAAATCGTAAATGAACTGCCCTGAATTTCAAATTTTTTAAATTTGAAAAAACTCTTATTTTGACTAACGGTGTCTATAATGTGTATTAAAATAGAAGTTAAAAAGTTCTTTTTCGATTTTTTATTATAATTTTTTTTCGAAGTTTTCTCCTCCTGATCCGTGATTTTCTGCGATAACAGGATATATCACGGTCTTAGTTGATTAGAAGCTATCAGTTCCGCTATAATCAACTCTGGGTCAAATAAAATATATGTGTATACTATTATATTATATAACCTAATGCAATAACTTATAGTTATTGCAGTAATATATATGAACCATATTGACATAAATTAATATAATTTCTCGACTCAAAACTAAAAGTACCATTATTCCTTATTTTTAGTCCTTCACCATATTTGCGTATATTTGAAGCATTTAAAATAAGCGCGCGTATTATGGCCAATAACGTGGCTTTCCCCTTCCAATGCAACGCTTGCGCAGTTCAAAAAGTCGCGGTCTATTAGCATCACTGTGTCGAGAATACAATTTTCTAGCCTGTATCCGAAATCTTCCAGTTCGCTCTCGCTCGCCAGCGAGCCCACCAATGCAGTGCTCCCAATCTTGCTCCCCAACCGCACTGCGCATGCGTCGCGCCGAATTTCTGATTGGCTGTATAGCGCGCGCTTATTTAAAAAGTTCAAAATATGCAAATTATTTGTTTTAAACAAATAATACAGTCGAACCTCCATAATTCGAACAGCAAGGGACCGGCTGAAAAGTTCGAATTATGGAGGTGTTCGAATTATCTGCATTTGGTTTTCTGCATCTTTTTCTGCTTTGGTTTGATGTAGAAAAATCACTAAGAATCTTCTCTTTGTTCTTGCGAAAAGTAGAAAGAGTATTCCGTGGAATTTGAAACTCTTCAGCGATCTGCGATTTTTTTCTCACGCCCTTTTCAACTTCTCTGATAGCAGCGACTTTCTCTGCTAAAGTTAGAGTTTTATACTTTGTCTTACTTAAATCAGTCATATTAGACAAAAAAAACACAGAGAATGGAAAATAAGAAAACTGGACAATACGAAATGCACTCAACGAAAACTCGACTGAGAATGTAAGCTCTGTAGAATTTTCTTTTATAGAGGATGGTGGCGACCGTCTGCAAAGATAATATCTTTGCTGTCTGTCACTCAATTGGCGCGCCGGGAAAACCCCAGCGACGGTTTTTTTTCTTACGGTTCTACTTTGACTGCAGTCCCCAAGTTCGAACACCAAAAATTCGAATTTCTCGATACACTCGATATCCGAAAGTTCGAATTATCGGGGTTCAAGTTCGAATTATCGAGTTTTTTTAACATGCGTTAGTATAGGAACGTCATGGGACCGGAGAAAATGTTCAAATTATGGAGGAATTCGAATTATGGGTGTTCGAATTATGGAGGAATTCGAATTATGGGTGTTCGAATTATGGAGTTTCGACTGTAATTAGAAAATGCATAAAAATACATTTTTCATTGCGAAATACATTTTCGCAGTCATAGATATAATAATAATTTGATTTCACTGCTGAAAACACATTATTCTGTTGCAATTAATTATGAGAAAAAATTTGTCTTTCTTCGATGTCCGAAGGAATAATGTGTTTTCAGCAGTGAAATCAAATAATTAGTATATTTATGACTGCGGAAGTATATTTTGCAATCAAAACTGTATTTTTATGCATTTTCTAATTATTATTTGTTTAAAACAATTAATTTGCATATTTTAAACATTTTAAATAAGCGCGCGCTATGCAGCCAATCAGAAATTCGGCTCGACGCATGCGCAGTGCGGTTGGGGAGCAAGATTGGGAGCAGTGCACCAATGCCTTTTTGGGTCTCAGCGACCAGTTTTAAAGACTCACGCTTCCCCTCTCACGAACGCGTTGCGTGGGTGGGAACGTCCGCGACTGCGCGTTTCATTTCCGCCTGGCGCTAATGCCCTTTCGCGACTTTGCATATAGGGTTGCAAGTTTTAGGGGTGATGCTATGTACCTTACAGTGGTATTTAAAATCAAGGAAGCCAAAATTAGTGGCGAAATGGCTGAAAATTTGGTTTTTCTTGAAAATAAAATCTAAATGATACATGGAATGAAGTCCAAACAAAAAGTAGTACAAATTTTGTATTTTTTCATGTTTTTTCTTAAAAGAAATCCGCAGGTGCAGGAGAACATGCGTCCACCAATAACTGTCTACGTGGAATATGGCTGGCCCCTTATATAGAACCGAATGGCTCTAATATGGTCTTAATTAATGGATAATTGAAATATGTTAGGAAAGTTTAATGGACGTGCGTAATAAGGTACCGTTTTCATGATTTTAAAAACAATTTTTACCGCAAGGATGATAAATATGGCATATATAAATTTTATGTCTTAAATTATCCTAATTTTTTCCTGTAAGTAGTAACGTACTTTTTGTTCAGCCTTTCAACCCGCTCCCTTTACGAAATCCTAGCTATGCTGCTGGAAGTGGACGTAACCTGAGAAAATGTTAGGATAATAATGCAATTTTGAAACATAAATATGTATTTTATTCAATAGTAATAAGGCAAAGACAATGGAGTTTCCAATTGTTTTAGAATTGGAAAAAGTCAGCTTTTTATCAATCAAATATTTAAATGGAATGATATATTACAAATAATTCCTTTTTTGCTTCCTCATAGAGGAAGCTTTGTAATGGTAATATTTTCCAAAATTTTTAAATTCATTTAATTGAACCTTCCCCAATTTAAAAATATCTAATACAATGTTCTGAGCAATTGTCCGCATGTGTGTGTGTGGATGTGTGGATGTGTGTGTGGATGTGTGGATGGCACGCTTTCTTGTGAACACGATAACATGAAAACGGTCGCAGATAAATTGATGAAATTTGGAGGGCTTATTTTCCCGACTAATATCTTGAAACTGACCGAAGGATTTCTAAAAATATTTGTTGCATTTTTTCTGAGCACTTAATAAAATTTGAAAAATCGGTTTTTTATAGTAAAACTTTTTTCATTAGCGCAATTCAAAGTTGATGCAAGAATATAAAAGATTCCTTGGTTCGAGACGAATCGATTGACCTATAATATTAATATATTTTATTAAAGCGTAGGGAAGGTATGGTAATTTATATATTTTGAAAATCGGTTTTTTATAGTAAAAGTTTTTTCATTAACATAATTCAAAGTTGATGCAAGAACAGAAAAGATGTGTTGATTCGAGTCGAATCGATTGACCTTTAATATTAATACATTTTATTGAAGAGTAAGGATGCTATGGTAATGCATAATATTTGAAAATAAGGTTTTTTATAGTAAAATTTTTTTCTTCAACATAATTTAAAGTTGATGCAAGAATATAAAAGATTCCTTGGTTCGAAACGAATCGATTGACCTATAATATTAATACATTTTATTAAAGAGTATGGATGTTATTGTGATTTATATATTTTGAAAATCGGTTTTTTATAGTAAAATATTTTTAACTAACATAATTCAAAATTGATGCAAGAACGGAAAAGATTCTTTGATTCGAGGCAAATCGATTGATCTATAATATTAATACACTTTATTGAAGATTAAGGAAGTTATGCTCATTTATAATATTTGAGTCATCTGCTCCAAACAGAAAACCTTTTTTCATTTACATAATTCAAAGTTCACGCATGAATAGAAAAGACTTTTTGATCCTAAGTTTTCAAATAGGTTAATTCTGACAATTTTTGTAAAGAAATCATAAAGCTGAGAAAGGGATAGGTTGCTACCGAACTTTTCCCATCCCTTTTCCAGCTCGAAAAAGTATCATTTCGAATACAAAATTTGATTTGTCTGATTTGTCTTTGTGTTAAAAAATTTTTTTGTATTATTTTGTCGTTTTGGATTTTTTGTACATTTCTATTTTTAAATTGATCAAAATGAAGACTTTGGTTTGTCTATTATTGAAAAAAATAACTAATGCTTCCTCTACGAGGAAGCAAATACATTTGCTAACGGGAAGCAAAGTGCTCGTGAAATGAGCACCATATTATTATAAATACAAACAAAGTGGAAACACTCGAGATCGAATTCACAGCTAGTATAGTATATTGTTCTGCATTCGTCCGGGAATGAAAATGAATCATACATTTTGAGGGTGAAAGACTTCAAGCTAATCATATGGGTCCGCGAAGAAATCCCTATAACTGACAAATTTGAAGTTACGTAATAATACGGTTTATTAACGCTTTTCGAAAATTTTTTATGAATGATTTATTTGAATTAGATCGCTTCTCTGAAGCAAAAAAAAACAAAACTTTTTTATACGTAATAAACATTTAAAAAAATTGCAGCTGTATTTTGGAAAGTGTAAATGATATTAGAAATGACAAGTAACTATAAACATTGCACATTATATTAAAATGATCTACCCTTGGCAATACAGTACGCTAATTTAGATCCACAAAAGTGAGTTGCGATCTACATTCATCATTTCGTTTTTCCCCTTCGAGATGCCTGCGTACAAAATCGGTAAAGTTGAATTTGCTGGATGTCCCATTTTCCTACAATGATAGTTAATAATTTAGCATTAAAGTGCTTTAATTATTCATGTTCCATGTTGACCAATAGCTCAATGATCTTGGCAGTACCTCAAAATGGGGTGCGTTGGTACTGCATTTTGAGGATGAAGGAGATTCTCGGTAATCCACTTGTTGTTCGGTTATTGATCTTGGAGTCTAATAGGATAATGTAGGCTATAGCCCAGGGGTGCCATGTATTCTAGGCGGGCGGTTTTTGGGTAATTTAAGTTTAGCTAAATAAGTGCAATGTGAATGTCATGATGTTATTGAGAATTACTTACTTCTAATTGGAAGACTCCACCTTGAAGTATTTACCTCCAGCGTTTGACAGATTTGCCGCATTCTGGAAATGTGCAATTCTTCATCTACTTTCGTGACCAGACTTTCCATTACCCTTCTCAAATCTTGAATTTATTTACTTAATCAGCCACCCTGGTTTTCATAGCCAATTGAAATTGTTCGATTACTTTGCTTATAGCAGAGAGTTGGGTGGACACTAAAATCATATTAGCAGTTTTTAACATAATGTAATAAGAAAAGCTTCGATTGACCAGAATGAAGTTTCCATAGAAAGAACAAACGTTCATCAGTATTATTGCTGCTCTTCTTCTTCGCAGCTTTCCCACCCCGTTTAATGTTTTTAGGAACAGAAATAAAATCGTTTTCGCTAGTGGCACTGTTGTCATCGTTGACCTGAATAAAATTTAGTTTAGTTTAAAGTTTTTGTTTTAATCTTCTGTTCACGTTAAAGTGACAGATAATCGGAAAATTCACGAAATATTAGATATTCTTCACTATTACAGGGTGTCTACCCTACTGTTTTGTTGAAAATTCGTTTTTTTTTGTTTCAAATCAATTTTTTTTATAGAAAATTCAACTATTCTGTTTTTGGTAAAAAATTGTCCGTTTTTAGTTGAAAATTCAATTGTCTGGTTGAAAATTCAAGTATTCCAGTAAATATTAATCATTTTAGTTGGTTGAAAGTTAAATTAAATTTGTTTTTAAAATAAATCTGTTCCTTTTTTCGTGTAGAATTAATTGTTTAAATTGAATGAATTGAATGAAAATTGACATTCCACCAAAAAAGACGAATTTTTACTTTAAAAATAAATTTCCAACCATGACGCAAGATATGCTTTTACAGTTGCGATGGTTCTTTCTAGAGTAACCCCCTTTTGAACAATGTAAGCTACGCGTGTCTGTTGTTCCGCAGATAACGCCGTTTTGAATAGCTATGACTCAACCCATTCACAAGAAACTGAGTTGCCTCGAGGGGTCGCAACGAAATAAAATATGTTATTTTCACCATTTCTGTTCATGTATTTGTGAATTTAGGTAAAATTCTTGTTGTCCCTTCCTAAAAAAGAAACAATGAGAAATGAAAAGCACACGAAAGAAAAGCCGAGGGGCTGAAATCTCGAAGGAAAAACTTTTTGTTTGAGAATTTGTCTGCGAAGAATGGAAAACGCGAGCAAAAGAAAAACGTATCAAAGAAATTTCGGAAAAAAAAGACTGTTTAAGAAGTTTGAGAATCTCGAAGCTCGCGAAAAAAAAAATATATATAAGGCAACAGAGAGAGAAAACGTGCCGAAGAAATTTCCGAATTCGAAACCATCTTTTATAAAACCTCAGAAAAGGAAGAATACTTATCTTAATTCAAAACTCTCCTGTGCAGAACTAGGGTTCGAAGTTTTTTACGAGAACCGGTTCTCGGCTCCGGTTCCGGTTCTCAATCACTAGCTCGGTTCCAGAAACCGAAGAGCCGGTTATTACCAGGACCCGGTTCCGGTTCCTCATGCTTTTTCCAAACTGCTCACTTAAACTTAAGTTTTATTTAACTTATTAATTAATTTGTTAATTAATAAGTTAATTATTAATTTATTAACTAATGCAATAATTAAATACCAGCAATAAATTAAAATAGTTAAACACACGGTGATTAAAACAAATAACGCCCGTGTTTCTTGACTTTCATATAAGTTTTTTCATATAAAATAGCTTTCCTTAGTACCCGCACTGACACCATACCCCACTTTCCCCTACTATGTTTAATTTACATTTGTTGTTCAAAACTTTTTTTGCCAAAGTTTATAGAGAGACCCTAGCGGACGGCGTAATATCACGAAGTAATTACAGCAGCAAAATAAACATTTAAATTGTTGCAATTATAATTCTACGCGAATGTTTTTTCTTTTAATTTCATATTTTGATCACACGCACACTCTTACATCTTTACATAAAAATACAATATTTCACAAAACTTGAAATATTGGGAAACTGTAATTAAAATTATGTTATATATACTGATAGTTTATTGCAGAATTGTACAAATTTAAACCAAAAAAATACACATTTTTACAATACTCTTAGAATTCGCATCAACGTTTCCATTTGTACTTTACTGTCAATTTTTGTAGGATAATTAATATATAAGTTTCTACAAGAAACTACAATTTAGAAACAATATCATACTTTTACCAAGAACTTTTTCTATCATAATCAATCACACTGAAGTGTAGTTCGATCATTGAAAATTGAACAATAATTGACATTACAGGAAGATTCAATTTCTCAATTTGAAAGCCTCAGTAGTTAAACAAATGTAAACGTCCGATTGAAACATTATGAACTATTCTCAATTTAAAAATAATTTGAAAAATTAAACGCTCTTATTCAATTCCAAATCCTATACAAATATTGTTTCAATCTGAAATATTCCATTTTTAGCCCATTTAATTTGAAAATTTTCAATGAAGTAATTAAGGCGTAATATCACGAAGTAATGACAGCAGCAAAATAACCATTTGAATTGTTGCAATTACAATTCTACACTAAATTTTTTTTATAAATTTTATATTTTGATTTTTAAATTTCAAATTTCAGCGTATGCTGAAAAACAAAAATTTAAATGTCAAAATATAAGATTTATAAAAAAAATCTAGTTACCGAACCAAAATGCTCTCTCTATGGACGACAAAAATATGAGCTGGTTAACGTGTTTGCCGGAGAGCTGGTTTCGCAGCTTGGATACTATTAAGCCTGCTTTAGAGAACAGCCTCTCCGACGGAACTGATGTTGCCAGAATCGGCAAATATTCCATCGCCACTTCATCGAGGTGAGGATATTGAGGCCTCATATTCACCCGTTCCTCGTAGGGGTTTCTTTCTTGCGGAACGACTGGACGATTCAAATATTGGCGAAGCTCCACTGCGACACCTCCTGCTGCGTCATGATCCGCACCAGAAAAGTGCTGAGCCATCTTGGCATTATGGTACAGCCATATCTTTTTCTTGCCAACGAGAGGCCTTGGTGGAGGAGCTTAGCGATTATCGAAACAGCACTGGAAACATGAAAAGCACTCTGCAAGTGCAGTTTCTTGAACCTGGGATCCAAGATCGTCGCGATGGCAGCCATTTCCACATTTTCAAGTAAGTAATCGGGTTTTCAAATTGAACGCCCCGGAGTGACTTACTGGATAGTCATTAATTGTCTGGAAAAACCCAAAATGATTAAACGAGTATTCTAGATAAAAGTTGACAAAAAGATAGGGTATACTTACATTGTAGGCAATCGAAGCTAGTGGTATGCACTTGCTTAAAGTCACTGACTTTTCGGCGCACACCTCCAACGTGATCTCCCACAGTGGTTCTAATAAATTTTTCACATCCCTAGCGAGCTCTTCATCGTCCGCCGTGATCGCCCAACAAAGTCGGATAAAAGGAGGAACCGCTCCAATATTTCAAAGACGGGATTCCATCTCGTTCGCACTGCCTGAATGAGCTTCAGGCATTCAGCTTCCGTCTTACTCCACTCCTTCTTCTGGAGTTCCTTCAGCTCCTCTGTAGCTCTCTCACTTCTTCTAAAGAAGGCCACAATCTTCTTTATTTTTGTGACCACCTCCTTCAATGATGGGGATGGAGGCATCCCCGGATCTTCGTGCTCGACCTCCTCATGGCCAAGCAGATCATCCTCCAGCTCATCCTCGCTGTCGTCTGGGTTTCCTGGCAGAGGCGCATCGTTTTTTTTACCGTTGAGGCCGAGAACAGTCATTGCCACAATGTGTAAATTGTGGGCAAAACACGCGACGTGTTTCTCGGCCGCAAATACTCTCTCGCAAGCTCCGACGATGTTGGATCCGTTGTCAGTTTGGGAACCAGATTTCGTTAGAATATCGGTTGCCTCGATGGGCGTAAGATAGATTGATATTCCACGTATAGGCGATTGACTTTGTTCGAAAGTCGAGACTGGACACGAGGGAGCTCGGCACGCACCGCTAGATTTGATCGATGATACAATACTGATCGTTGAACAACGCCGGCCGCCTGCATACACGCATTCACTTTCTCCGCGAACCCCTCCCTTGAACTTTCCGCTAGATTCGAAACTATACATTAAGCCCGGTTCACAAACGTTCAGTTTCTGTGTTGCGACGTAAAAAAGGGACTTTTGTATGGGGTTTCAAATTCGCTCATATGCGCCATACAAATTTTCTAAACATCTTGAAAATTGCCCAAGATATGGAGGTCATAACATTTTGCAAAGTGATGACCAACAAAATAAGAAGTTTTTGATCCGCAGTGATGAAGGGATTTTCGTAGCGGATTTCAAATGCGCTCATATGCACCACTTTCAAAATTAGCAAATAACGATAACCAACCCTCTTATCACGTCTTATCATCGACCAACCCCACGCTGATAGCATCAGATGAATGTAATTGGCTATTTGAAGGTTTCAAGAGGAGATAGGAATGGATTGACATGGATAGGAAAGAACAGATTGTGATTGCATTGTTAAAAAAAACTACATGCTTAGAATTAGAGTATTAGATATTTTCCAATTCTAGAAATTGTCCTTACATACATGATTGTATCCCACATATTACATAATATAATGTGAATATAATTGATTTATAATCAAATTTAAAAATCATTTTTAAGTCTAACTAGAAAAGAATTTTAAAATTTTTATATTTAATCAAATTATCTCTATAACTTGTCGCTTAAAATTTTTCTGCGCATGTGTAGGCTTTGTTAGCATAGAGATACACTAGAAAAAAATCAACAAAACCCAGGAATCGAAAGTGAAAGTAGAGCGAATTTTGTCAATTGTGATATTGGTAATCATTGAAATTATCTTTAAAAATTGTGGCTTAAATTTTTTTGGAAATATATTGACGTATCCAGATGACAAGGGTGCATCTCAAAGATACCAAAATGAAAAGGTGCGAACTCGTGGAGACAAACTGAAATGGTGCTAAGTTGCGTAGCGAACTCGAAGCTTCAAAATCCAAACTAAATTGTATTTTGATCAGCGCCCTCAATTCTGGAGCATCATTTCATTTCGTCTTCACGATAAATAAATAAAATAAATTACAAAAAAATTTTTAATAAATACGAAATTTTGAAATTTAAAATTTCCTTAAAAAGCCTAAACATGTTCATAACAAATTTAAATCACAAGGTATACAGATGATTGCATTATTCCAGAAATTGAAAATTTAAAAATTCGCCTTTTTGTCCTCCAGAAATGTGTGAAAACTTGAAATTTCAGAAAATTCAAAAAGTCTGCGAACAAGACATTTTGATTATATATATATGTGAAGTATCTGGAGCCCGGACTCTTATATTTAAGGTCAACCAATTTTTACCCAACGGACATTTTTTTGTGGAACTTACGTCTACACGAAATGAGATATCGAGTTGAAAATATAGTGCGACAGTGGTTTAATCCACCCGTCAATGGCGGTTTTCGTGTACCGTATACACATGTAAATACGTATCCGTATACGTATATACATGGGTATACGTATATGGTTTATAAAGCGGTAATCTGGGCGCCAGCCAGGCCCCTATAGCGAAAGTAATAACCGTGAACCCGGCAAAATTTCTCAAATAGCAAAAAAAAAACAAGAAAAACAAAAATCCAAAATTTTATGTGAAACCTGAAAGCCTAAAAAGAAAAGCTAATGGAGTAAGGAATCTCAGGGGTGGTTCTTAATATCACAACGACCATTAAAATTATATGTGACAGAATTTCCGACATTTATTCATCAAATAAAGAGGAAAAAAAAACAACAGTCATTTCGCGAACAATTTTTACATAAATTATTATTTATTATATACTTATTTTTTGGTAAACTATGGGGCGACCACGTGGTCGATGGCGAATATTTGTACGCGAAGCCAATAGATCCGGAGCGGGAGAAGCATCGAAACTCGAGAAAAATTCACGCAGGTAGAAAAAAAGGAACCCTACGCACTGACTCGACTACCGCATTAAAAAAAAAAATTAAATTAAAAAGAGAGCACTTAAAGTGGGGTCAAGCGAGGCAATGGTTGGATCGGTGCTAATCACATGAGCCAATTCCGCATCCTCCATTGCATCGCTTGCCGAGATCAAAGAAAGGTTTACCTTAGACATTTTTCCTCCTCGGTGGTTTATCAAAACTTCTCTAAGTCCAATAAATATACAACAAAAGGGTGAATCCAAAGTAGTGGCAAAATCGCACGACCCAAAAAATCAGTGGAGAACGTATACGACTTATATATATATATATATATATATATATATATATATATCCCTTCGTGGCACGTGTTATCAACCGGAGACCAAAAACGAAAGTGAACGTCTCCATGCGAAGCACCAAGACCGTGAACTCCAAGCGTGCTCGCATGAAGGCGTATTCACAAACCTCGAGTCAGCGCAACTATCGGTAAAGCTATGAACTAAAGTTTCATCGTTGACTAAAGGTGTGACAATATTCTCTAACAATATTCGCAAAACATTAACATAAATCCTATCGGCACACCTAAAATCACGATTTCTGCGCTAAATCCTAAACTTGAATAGAAACTCGACGTTTACCGAGTATCAAACTCCTGCGCCTAGTGGAGGGACTGTGAACTAAACTGTTACTGATGTGACGTCCCACTCGGGTGTCGACAATCTATATTTGATTTTTATTGTCGATAAGAGGAAATTCTAATTTGCCTTGATCGCGGCAAATTCAAATATTTGTTAGTTCTTCTTCGACAATGTTTTAATATTGCGGTTCGTTGCTGTCATAGAACATAAGTTGTTCCCCTGGAAATAATGTAGATCGGGAAAGGTCGACACAAATAAAAGCACTTGTTTATTTCACTCAAAAAAACACTGTTTTTATTTCACCTTTTTGCAATAAAGTTGCAATAAATTGGTTCGACGAGTCACAATTTCACAAGTAATCCTGTTTTGTTTCGAGTCACACACTCACAAAAGTTTAACGACGTACCGCGTATAATTTAATTATAAAAAGTATTTAGTTAATGTTCACGATTTTGATATTTACGCGTCACAATAATCACTTGACGAAACGAAAACGAGAGTTAGAACTCAAAAATGGTTGCGGAGATCCGGAAATCGATTTGTATCCGAGGGAAATCTGGATCTACCGAAAAACGGCGCGGAGCTGCTTTTTATATGGCTAAACCACGCCTAGGAAAATATAGATCAGCCTATCATAGTTTCTAACGCCGATTTTACTACAAGTATTTAACCAATAGCTATTTAGGAAAGAAAGCTTGTCCACGCCCATATTATGCAAGAAAACCGGTTCTATTAAGTTATGTATGGGAGGGGAGGGTATTCTAGGAAAGAAGAATTTTCCTTGAAAGACATAAAAACTTATTTGGGCCAGATCCTGTCAAGTGAATTTAAAGGGTCTATTTGACAGGTCAATTTTGGCGTGACGTTCGGCCTTGAGATGTCGATTAGTCGTGACGGGAGATGAGACGTTGCCTAAGTCATAAATCTCGAAATATGAGAACTGGGGTCGAGTATCTGGCGCCTCGATTTTATGATGTTGACTACATGTGTTTTGTAGACAATAGGATTTTTTCTATTCTACGGTTTTTGAAAAAAAAGGGGCCTGGGGCCTTCATAAAGAATGCCAAAAGGGAGGTTTCGATTTACATTTTATGACTTAGGGTCCTGGAAAAAGTTGCCTTTCGAAAATATGTTTGCATCTATAATTTCTTTTCTTGAGAATTTGTGATTTCTATTTCTTCAAGTGTTTACTTAGAGAAGTAAAAAAAAGGAAAGGGTCAATTGATGGTTTCAAGAGTTCGAATTTTTGGGGCTTCCCACACATCTGGAAATGTATTGATTTACAACTTAAGATCTTGAGAAAAAGTATCTTTTGAATTTATGGTTGCATCTTTCAGAAGGCAAAGTGAAAAAATGAGGGAAAGGGGCAATTGATAATTTTAAGAATTTGCCTTTGGATCTTCCACGCATCTGGAATCATATTTCGTGGGAATTTACTTTTACTGTTTTTCTATTAGTTTCGTGGGAAATTTGGGTTTACTGTCTTTTTCTAATTCTGGTGAAGGGTTCGTTTTTTTTATATTTGCCATATGGGTTTTAATGCCTATGAGAATTTCATGTAGGTCTGAAGTGTCCTTGAAAATATAAGGATTTATGGTTATGGAATTCTCTTTCGCTTTCTTTCCTGATTTATGTTTTATTTATTCAGTTTATTCTGAGTATTTTCGCTGTTCCGCTATTTTGGAATTTTAAGGTTTCGAGTTTCGTTTCCTGTCCTATGAGATCAGCTTATTTTTAAATATTCGGTTTTTTATTACCTTATTGGTTCCGATTATAAGGATTTAATTTGAATTTAGCGCTTATTAGATTTTTAAATTTGACCGATAGCGTAGGTTCCTATTTGACTTGCGCGTTTATGATAAAAGTCGCTAGGTGGCGTATGAATTAACTGAGTAGGCTTTAGCCCTACGTCACACCTTCCCCCTTTTTTAAAAAGTTGTTACGCAGGAAAAACTTTTTCAATTATTCTATGTAGGTTTAGTTTGTCTCGAGTGAGGAATATAATTTCTGCCTAATTAGTTCAATCAAATTTAAAATTCATTTGGTTTAATTAACTTGATCTAATTAATTTAGGTATAAAAAGCTTTTTGACGTAGATCTTGCTGCCGCCCGTTTTTGAATTTACCTCTATGCCATGGTCGGTACGCACTATCTTGGGTCGGTAGTGCAGGCATTTGTCTTGCCTTTTCGCTTGTAACGTAGTTTACCGCTCGGGCGCCCCAAACCCTGAAATGTAGGTCAGCAGTGCTGTCAGCTGTTTCGATTGACCTATATTTATTAATGTGTCAGTGACAGTTCGTTCCCACGCTGCAGAGGGAGAGAGAGAGTGTGTTTAACCCACGGAATATCTATAAAAATCAAACGGAGAGACGAGGAGACGGTGTCATTATGAGTAAGTAACGACTTGACCCATATTAGGATAAATGCGAATTGTTTGACAGGTGATTGTGCGTGTCTCCCAAGTGTCTTCCACGTGCATCCGTAAAGTGAGGTTAGGTGCCTGTTTGATAGTTTGTTTTTCAGAGTATCTCAAGTCAAGATTTTGTTTAGATTAAAGTACATAGTTTGCGCGTTTTTAACTTTTTATAAGATATGTGTGACAGACCCTAGAGTATGTAAAAATTTAATACTCTAATATCTAAGGTGACAGTGAGAAGGATCGCGAGTTTAACCTCATAATTTACGTGATGCTCTCAAGTCTTGTCATAATAAAACTCTTCAAAATTTACAGTGAATACCACGGTTTTTAATATGCACTGTTAGAGAAAAAGGAAATCTGTATGAGATTTAATATACATGTGTGTTCAATTTAATATACAGGTCAGTATAGCAGTGTGTGATAATTCAAAGTGCTTTAATTTCTTTAAATCTTGTCGAATATCCGCAATTAATTCAATAATCTAGCACTTGTCGACTCAATTCTTATTTATAATGAAAGTGTGACGTGCGGGTGGAACTTTTTGCCAAATCCATTCTAAGTGGTGGAGATTTGATGCTAGTAGAGTTGATTATAGGTTAGGTATGTTATTTATTTGCCTAATTGATCTTTTCGACTTAAAATCCAGTCATATTTTGATTAACTCGAAGGAGGTATCATGTTTTATTATTTAGAACCAAAAATTTCTGTTGAATTTATTTTGAATTTGTGTAAAAATAGAATTATCTGATTTTTCTTTATTATTGGTAAAAAGACCCTTCTCGATCTGTAATTCAACTCCTTGGCTGAAAATTTGGATTTCGTTTGACAGTTTTCCATTTAAAATTGAGAATCCTTTTGAAAAAAAAAAATATTGACTTATGTTTTTGTTGAGAATTTGTGTTCTTTGATAAATAAATTGTTTGGTTTCAGGTTTGGGAAAGAGGAAAAAAGATATATAGTATTCGATGAGAATGAGTCATCGGGCTGGCAGTCAAATGAGATTTTTGGACCCCCCCCCCTTTTTTTCGGCGAAAACAATAAGGTAAAATGGGTTACATTTTTCAATTTGCTAAGATAAAATTTTGTGATCTCGTTTTTAGCCAGCTCGATCACTCATTCGGCAAGATTTCTTCAAAAAATAGGTATGTATTTCCCCTTTTTAAATTGGTCTATATATATATATATATATATATATGTATAGACTGTACGTTGTCACCTCAAAAATATATATACACTAGACGTTGTCGCCTCATATATAACGTTGTCACCTCCGAAAACGGAGGTGACAACGTTTTGCCTATTTTTCGATGTAAATCCATTTTAGATGGACTTTTATTGCATTTGGCGAAAAAACGTTCGGAGGTGACAACGTTCATCCTTTATCAGCAGTATCGCCTACCTAGTTCGGGTATATATCACCGGCGCTAGTGTCGCCATACTAGCAGATACAAGCTGTACGTTCTCACCTCCAGCATATATAACTTCAATCACAGGTAAGAGGCACACCTTCCCACCTCCGTGATTTGGCAACACTGCATTCACTCTCAGTGAATCAGCAGGTGCCTTTCGCCGGCCGAAATTTGAAAACTGTCAAATAGTAAGATTCAATCGTGAATATTAAAGCTTGAAAATGGTTCAATTTTTATAAAAATGAGTATCTTTATGTTTTTGAGGCCACTGAATTTAAATTTGGTATCAGAATTCCAAAATTCACCATGTTTGATACCAAAATTTGAAATTCGTTGAATTTGTATGCAAATGAGTATTTGTAAGTTTTTTAGGTCGTTGACTCCGAATTTATTATCAGACTTCAAAAATTGAAAATGAAGGATATAATATCGCAAATAAAATTTTTTTTAAGAGGTTTGAATTTGATGAAAATTAGTATTTATACGTTTTCAGGGTAGCTGAAGAGAAATTTGGATTAAAATTTGCAAATTTTAAAATTCTAGAGATTTTTTGGGGCTGCTGAATACCAATGTGAAAGTAAATTTTTTCAATTGTTTTTTTTTTAATTAATCTGTTTCACTTGAAATTTTAAGTTCTTTTTTTCTTGTTGAGAATTAATTTTCTTGACTGAAAATGTTACTGCTTGGTTGAAAATTATTCCGTTTTGGTTGAGGATTCAGCTGTTTTGTTCAAAATTGGTCGTTTTTTAGTTTAATTCAACTATTTTTGTCTTCAAAATAAAATCTCTTTTGGTTGAAATACGACCTATCCAACATATTTCAACAGCATATTTCATTAGGAATACATTTTTTGCGGAAAAGCAACTACTTGGTTTAAAGTTGAACTACATTGTAAATAATGAATTTTTTGGTTAAACATACATGGTTTTAATTTGAAATTCACCTAGTTGTTCGTAAATGAACAGTTATGTAAAAAATTCGTCTTTTTGACTAACAGCTTGAGAATTTATGGTTTTTTGAAAATTCATGCTTTTGATTGATAATTGAACTATTAATTTCAAAATGTGACTATTTTGTTAGAATTCCGTTTATTGTATGTGGACAATTCAAATATTTTGTTATAAATGTACTGTTTTGTTAAAAATTAATAATTTTGGTTTATTCATTTGAAAATGTAACTATTTGGTTGAAAATTCTTTTTTTTCAATTAACTTTTTGAACTGATAATTTAGTTATTTCACGTTTGGTTCAAAATGTATCCCTCACAAATTTATGATTCAACTTTTTGGTCGACAATTAATTTTTTTTGAAAATTCGTCTTTTTGTTATATGTAACATTATTCTTGTTTGTTAAAAAATCATCCTTTTGTTTGAGGATGCAACTATTTTGCCAAGAATTTGTAATTTTCCATTGGAGTTAACTGGTTGATAATTTGCTTTTTTCCGTTCAAAATATGTTTCTTCAACTGAAAATTTAATTATTCCATTTTTCGTTGAGAATTTATCTTTTCTAGTTAAAAATTTAATCATTTGGTCGTAAATTAAATTTTTCGTTGAGAATTAACATTTTTCGTTCAAAATTGAGCTACTTTTTTCAAAATATCTATTTCTTTTTAAAATTCTTTTGTTTTTGTGGAAGAGCAATTTTTTTATCTAAAAAGTTTCACTCCACTTTTGGTTGAAAATGTATCGCTTATAAGTAAAAAATTCAACTATTTTGTCGTAAATGAACTTTTTTCTTAAAATTTCATATTTTTGGTTGAACATTAAACTATTTATTTCATAACGTGACTTTTTGGTTGGAAATACATTTTTCTTTTAATTAATTTTTTATCTGCAAAATTATTTATTACACTTTTGGTTGAAAATTTATCTCTTTATCAGGTAAAAATTCTGCTATTTGGTCGTTAATTACCTTTTATGTTGACAAATCATATTTTTTGCTGAAAATTAAACTTTTTTCGCAAATGTAAGTATTTTGTTGGAAGTTCTTTTTCTTAACTTAATTTTTTTATCTGAAAATATATTTATTGCACTTTTGATTGTAAATGTAGCCCTCATATTAAACTGTAGCCCTAATTGTGATTCAACTATTTGGTAGAAAATTCATGTATTTTCTTGAAAATTCTTTCTCTTGGTTTTAACATTAACCTTGTTTGTTGGAAATTCATCATTTTGTTTGACGATTCTACTATTTCGTCAAAAATCCGTAATTTTTCATTGGATGCAACTGGTTGATGATTCTTCTTTTTTGATGAAAATTAATTTTTTTGAATTCAAATTTCAACTATTTGTAGTAAATTGATATGTCTTTCAATTTCAATTTTCAAAATTCATCTTCTATGGAAGAAAAGTAATTTTACATGTTTGAAAATTCATCTTTTTTGGCTGAAAATAATCTTGTTGGTTCAAGTTCGTCTTTTTGGCATGAAAATTCAACTCTTTGGCTTAAAATGCAACTACTCAATTTTTTTGATATGAGCATAATTTTTCTTTCAGAATTCGCATTAAAAATATTAATACATTCACAATTATTTTAAAAAACTAAGATTCGTATCGGAAAACGAAAAACACCTTCTTTGTTTAAACAATTTTCAAACAATCACATTATTTTCTATAGTTCTGCAATTGTTATAAACAAAGTAATTGTCGGAATTAAAAATGGACAATACTATTGCATTCCTTTCGAAAATATCTCGATGCGACTTTTTTTTTCTAAGCATTGGTTGAACAATGAGGTCATATGTTGCTTAGCGTATATTTGCTGTGTGCCTGTAGATATGTATTTGAAACATGCAGGCTTTTTCATTTCGGATTAAACCATTTTTAATTCGGAATAAACATAAGAGGTCGTTCAAGTATTACTGCATTTTGAAATTCTTCAAAGTGAAAATGTACGCTCATAAATAAAGACCTGAAATGACATTTTTTTCAAAGTATATGCTTTCAAAATATATTTTATTATAATTATTTTTTCTTAAAATTTTTCACCAAATTCTTTTTGACAAATTCATACTTTTGAAATTGATAAATTTTTTGCACGGTAGAAGTTTTTGTTGGGGCTTTGTTTTTTGAAATATTTCTCTCCATAATCAATTTGAGAATGTATTAAAAATAGAACAAATTATGAATCGAGGCCTTTAAAATCAGAATAACTGGACAATCGTCCAACATCTGGAATGACAATGAAGTTGAATAAACAAACAAAAATACGTTTATAAGAACCTAGTAATATAAAAAGACTATGAATTTTTATAATGATTTTGTTATTTAAATTGATTTTATGGGTCTTCAAAGTTGAAAAGCTTCGAATTTTAGAGTAATAAAATAAGATCGAAAATTTCCTAACTGAAACCAAAACTGACAAGAGATTAATTTTATTGTTCGAGAACTCCGGAATTATATTAGTGTAGTAGCACTATTTATAATGTCCAGTTTCAATAGCTCAGGTACACCCACCTCATCACCTCATCACCTAGTCTACACCGCACCGGTTGCTCTTCTGAGCTCTCTTTCGCCGACCCTTACCTGCAGGGGGTCCTTTGTACTAATGAGGAGTGAAATACGTAACATGATTTTTTTAAATTTTACAATTAATAATTTAATAATATTATATTAGGAATCTATGTTTTTCGGCGATTCCAACGATATGTCACTTATGGTAAATAGTCAAAAATTAGAATCTTTCCAATCCACCCCGTGTTGGAGCAACCTTCATCGAAATCAAATTTAGGACGTCCGAAAAATATTTTAATTATCACTTTTCTTCAACTTATTTGTCACATGAATATATGAAATCATTTTACTTTTATTTCGAAATGTAATTTCAAACACTCAAAAGTAAGAAAAATGTGATATTTTACACAAGTTTCAAGTCCATATCTGTGGCAAACTTCAATGTCGTGAAAAGTAGACTAGTGGAAATAGCTAATCAATTAACAAAAATTCCGAAGGTCTTCAGAAAAATTGTATGTTTTTTTTCATATGTTGAACATAAAATAAAATTTTGCAAAACGTCATCGGGTCGGCAATTTGTTTAAAACAATTAAATTGCAAAACTTTCCCCTCATTGTTCCACGAAAATTCAAAACATTTTGCAAACTTGAGTGAGTAAATATATACTCAAGTCTCTATCCTGTATCAAATTTGCAAAACGTTCATGATGCGGCCACGTTATTAATTATTAACAAATTAATATTTTGTTAATCTCTCCTGAGCGAAAATACCAAAGATTTTTCAAAATGTTGTTTCTGCTTTTATCCGTTGAGAAAAGACTATTGTATGATTTGCAAAACTAAATACATTTCGCAAATTATCGTTTTTCAAGTTGTTACATTTTTTGCCATTCGACTCCTAAAATTTCAGTGGAAATTCCGAATGTTGCGTTTTGAGGTACCAATTGTTAGAGAGGTTGGGATCTGAAAATTATGAAATTTGAAAAACGTTGCTCGGCCGGCAATAGTGATTCATTCGAGCGACATGATCCGAGAAACGACCACAAATTTTTTTGTTCATCGCCTTGACAATCGAGCTGTCATCTCATATCGTCTCGTTAAAACGAACTTCTTGTCAAATCGATCGATCTGACCGAACAACCGAGAAGCTCGTTTCCAAAATTTTTAATATTGCTATATTTAAATGAATATAAATAGAAAATGAGTTGATGGACGTAAAAAAGGCCTTTTCTCAAGGTTAAAGCTAACTTTTACCTTCATACCTGAGCGATATTAAAAAAATATACAATTTTGTTTCATAAAATACATCAGACTAATGGACTAGAGAAACTTCATCAAATTTTTCTTTAAATTAAAAAAATCTAAAAAGTCTTTGAAGTTTCATAGCTTTAGAATTTATATTTTCTATGAAAAAAAGTTTATTCCGAACATATTTTTATACAGAGGTCCAACTATCTACAGTGAAAGATATCTTTGAAACATTTTTTGTAGCGTTTTCATTACGGCTTCTTGCATATCCTTGGAAGTTGAGGAAATCATTGATCTCATGGCATTGTGAAGTGAAGTCACCAAATCGGTTTAAGACAAAATATGTTCTTTTTTATGTTGTTTTTAAGGAATTTTAGTTGACTCATATTTTGCTATTTGAACAAAAAAATGTTTTGACTAAGTTATGAGTATTACAAAGTTTTAAGGTGGTAATGTATTTTACAAAAAAAAATCGTTGCCGTTTTTCTGAAACTCTTCAACCTTCATTTTCTCAACGAGGCCACCTTTTTATTTTTTCTTGATTTTCTTTCTAAGTTGGTATTAATAGGGTACATTCATCGAAAAAATCATTTATCTTGTGCCTACATCTTAAAGAAGAGAAAATTGAGTTTATTTCAATAGAAAATAAGAATTCGTATTTTTTCAATAACGAAATGATATTTGAAAAAGTGAAGTTCTTCCACTTGAAAATTGTAAAAAAAAGTTTGCAAACACTTTTCTTCTCTGGCCTCTTTTTCTGGAAATTTTCGCTAAAAATGCAATAAATTCGGTTACAACTGTCTTTTTCTTGTAACAATGCAATTTTTTAATACTTCGTAAACAAAATTTTTTCAACTTATAGATTTACACATTACATTTTTTTAGAAAATATTACAAAATATAATGTTTTAATTGCTCCAATTGAATTTAATTTAAAAAAAACAATTGTAGCCCATTGGAAAAAAATAATATTATATCAACATGACCAGTAAGAATGTTTTAATTGTTTTAATGTCATTCAATTGAGAAAAATACAACTACAGCCGATTTGAATAATAATAACTTAAGCGAACATTTTGAAAAAGAGGCAAGATGAAGAAAAGGTCTAAGAAACCATTTTTCCTAATTTTTCAAGTGGCACAACTAAATATTATGTTTCGAAACGATTTTGTGACTTCAGCATGCACGCTTTACAGCCTTTCCGATTTAGAATGTATTCGGTCTAAATGCTACTTTATTTTGTTGTTAAATTTAGAAAAAGTAACATTTTTCATCTTGAGAGACTGAATTTCCTTTTTGCTTCCTCGTAGAGGAAGCTTTGTAATGGTAACATTTTTCAAAATTTTTAAATTAATTCAATTTAACCCTCCCTAATTTATTTATCTAATACAATGTTCTAAGCAATTGTCCGGATGTGTGTGTGTGTGGATGTGTGTGTGCATGTCACGCTTTTTTGTGAACACGATAACTAGAAAACGGTTGCAGATAATTCGATGAAAT